>QRFJ01004885.1:29221-114150 GCA_006176705.1 Cocos nucifera
CAATCAGAGGCCTTCATATGGTCTGACTGGAGGTTGTCCAAGTCAGAATAGGTTGTCTTATTTGTAAGACATTACCTGCCATTTTTGGTCACCTGCCATTTCTTGTTCTTTGACTTTGGTCAAAAGTCTACCTTTGACTGGTCAAACGTTGACCATTGACCCTTTGACTTTTGACCACATGTCATGCACCTATTGGAGAGCTGGTGGGGGCCTTGTCCCCCTGCCAGAACCTGGCAAGGAGAAGGGCGCACGCCAAGGGTGGCGTGAGCCCAAGTAGGAGGCGCCTAGGAGTCCTTGTTGGACAAGGACTCCACCTCCCTTTAGGATTCCAATCAGAGTTCTACTAAGAATCCAGTTTGACTGGTCTTAGGCGCCCTCTAAGGAGGAATCCAGGGGTCTCTTTTTCAACCAATCAGATTTAGATCTGATTTCACAAAGGGTTGTGATTGGTTGAGAGGAAGAGGAGTTGGATCACAAGAGGTCTATAAATAAGACCCTGCGCCCAACCCTAATCCTAAGTGAATTCAATAGAGATTTCCCACGCCCCAAGGCTGCCTCTCCCCTCCTTCTCCATGCCATACTCTCTTCTCCCCTTGCTCTCCACGTCCAAAAGTGTTTTGGACTTAGTTTGGTGCGATTCAGATCAAGGAAAGGCGATCAAAAGCAAGAAGGCTGCGCTGCTGCAAAAGGACGACTGCAGATCTTCAAAAGAGTTTTGAAGATCCTCCAGATCAGATCCAGATCTGATTTTTGGAGGTGTGATAGAGAAGAAGAGGTTCTCCAGATCCAACCCGAGTGGATACCGGTAGAGGCCAGGCGCTTGCGTGGCTAAGATCCAGAACCTTCCGCTGCAATCAGGATCATCTACAGGGTAATAGGATTACCCAAATCAGGTAAATTAAATTTGATTTAATTTATCTTATTTTATTTTATTTATTAAAATAATAAGAATCAGATCTGAAACATATCAAGATCTGATTGAAGATCAAGAGAAAATTTTTGAAATATATCTCTTGATCTAATCAGATCTGGACGAACCTGGACCGGGAAATCAGGATTTCCCTTCAACTGGTATCAGAGCCATGGTTCTAAAATTGTTTAGATCTGATTTTAATTTTATTTTAATTAAAAATAAAGTGATTTCAGATGTCACATGAGATGTGATCAGATCTGAAATCAGAAAAATTAAAATTAAATGATTTGGATCTAAGAACATGAAGATATGCATGACTAGTTCTAGAATAGAATAGTTCTATAGAATAGTTTTGCATGTCTTTGATTTAATCTGATTAAATCATATTTTAGATCTTCTTATTTACTATTTTCTGATATTATAAGTGTTATAATAACATCTGATAAACAGCAAATAAAAATTATTTAATTTTAAATATCATATGAGATATGATAGATGCATGACTAGACTAGTTGTAGAATAGTTCTACATAATTGTCTAGATTAGAATTTATTTTGATTAGATCAATTTAAATCTAATTTTTTAGATTATTATGTGATAATTTAGATCTGAAAACATGCATGATTTGATACATGAGATGTATGCAAAATATGCCTTGATTAGATCTAAATTTGTATATGAGATATATGATATAGATCTATAACTGTTTTGTAGATTTACATGTTCCTGATTAAGGCGTTCCTCTTGGCCGTCCGGTCATAAGAACGAAGAAGGGTTTAAAGGCCCTCTCTTCCCATTCGATGGGGTGTTCTTATGACGTGTAGGGGTGCTGCGTGTTCGTCCTTAATCAGAAACCCAAAACTTACTTTCTGCAAAACCCTAGATCCTGAAACCCTAGGATTTATTGTGCATATTTTGTTTATGAACCCAACTTAATTAAGAATTAAGTTTATGGAATATTAATTAGGTCTAAAATTGAGAATTTCAGATCTAAGACATATTCATAATACTGGGTTCGGGCTTGGGTAGCTCAATTAGGTCTAAGCGGTTGATCAAACCGAATCAAGAGTTGGTTAGATGGGATCAACAATGCTTAAATTGACCAGCCTAATAGGATTAAGTCTGGGTCAAGATCGAGTCACGATCAAGCAAGACCTAATTAGGCTCAGAGGTTAGAGTCTGGATTGTAGGCTAACCCAATTGGTTCTGACTCAACAATTTGGTGTCTAAGGTAAGTTTGGCACAGACGACCGACTGGTTTTTAATTGGAAGCTACTCGACCTGAATGCGTTCTTGTGCGAGTTAACGGCATATTCCTTCCACCGGTCTCACTTACCTGGCCATATCTGTTGACACAGTTCTGATCTGAGGTGGTCAATAATCCGAGCTGACCCATGCCACTAGGTTAGTCATAATTGTTATGACTAAGCCAAGTCTAGTTTAATGAGACCTGAATCAATTCTCCCTAAGAAAAGATTAAGTCCGAGGTCTTCCACCATTGTAGACGTGCGGGCCCTTCCCGGGGTTGATTGTTCTCGGCTGGATACAGTGGCTCAGTTGCACCGGGAAGACGCAACCATGTCTATTAGGCATTGGATGCTATGGGCTGGAGGATGAGTTGGGCTCAATATTCCGGATACGGTGAGAGACCCAATTAGGAACCCAGTCTATGCAAATGGTGGGTCTGACTTAACTAAGGAGTGGATCAATATTCCGGATACGGTGAGATTCATGAATTAGAGACCAAGTTTGGGTGCACCATGATTAGAGAATCATTGAACAAGAGTTGTTCACTCATTGGCTAACCCATCACCAATAACTGTTAGGTGAGGTGATGAGTCAGTTGGTGAGACCGCACCACCCACTAGAAATCATCAATCGCGGAGATTTTCGCATCTCTACAGAGGGAGTGTAGGGATCCGAGAAAATAGTGGGAGCTAATTTGTTTAAAAATAAAATCCCTAAACAAATTGGTCAAGTCAAAATTACAGTATCTAACTAGAATCTTTGACTCTCTACAGGAAAATGTCTGCGTCCAACCCACTGGCACGTATCCTAGACACACATAGACTGACTGGACCCAATTATAAAGATTGGCTCAGGAACTACAAAATTGTTTTGGGTTCAGAGAAGTTAACACATGTTTTGGACCAGGACCCTCCCACCTTACCAGCTCGTCCATCCACTGAACAGAGAGCGTCTCTGGAAAAATGGATTGACGAAGACAATAAGGCCAGATACTACATGTTGGGCTCGATGTCTGATGAGCTCCAGCGCCAACATGAAGATATCGGGACTGCTCGCCAAATGTTGGCTCACCTGCAGGAGATGTTTGGTGAACAGAGTCGCGCAGCCAAATATCAAGTCACGAAATGACTTTTTAAGGCTAAGATGCGTGATGGGCAGTCAGTCCAAGATCACTGTCTGACAATGATCAAGGACATGGAAGAGCTTGAGAAGCTCGGTGTGAAGTTGGACTTGGATTTGCAGAACGATATTATTCTGCAATCCTTGACTGATGCATATGGGCAATTCATCATGAATTACCACATGCATAAACTTCAAAATTCCTTGGCCGAGTTGATGAATATGCTGGTTACCGCTGAGCTTTCTATGAAAGGTTCTAAAGGCTCAGTTCTTGCTATGGAACGGACTTCTTCCAAAAGAAAGTCTTATGGAAAGAAAAAGAAGTCTGTGAAAAAGCAAAAGGTAGAAGGATCAAAGAAGAAGAAGGCAGAACCGAAGAAGAAGGTCGATGGCAAAGGAAAGTGTTTCCATTGCAACAGCGACGGCCATTGGAAGCGGAACTGCCCTACTTACCTGGCCACCCTGAAAGAACAAGAAGGAAGGTCCTTCTGGAGGTATGCTCGTTATTGAGTCTAACCTTACGGTTTCTTCTGCATCCAGTTGGGTGCTTGACTCTGGTTCTAGTGCTCATCTGTGCACTTCTATGCAGGGTCTTGAGGATAGCAGGAGGCTGAGGGATGGAGACATGATCCTACGCGTCGGTAATGGAGCAAGAGTTGCTGCAGTAGCCGTGGGAACATACCCTCTGCGATTACCATCTGGTTTAGACTTAGTTTTAAAAGACTGTTATTATGTGCCTGCAGCTAGCAGGAATTTGATTTCTGTTTCATGCTTAGCACAAGAAGGTTATGTGATCACCTTCTTTAAGGACCATTGTAACATTCTTTATGAAAGAAATAAAATTGCAAATGGTTTCCTTGTTAATGGTCTTTATCAGTTGCATATTGATGTACCTGTTTTAACTATCGAGCAAAACGTGAATGCCAAACGACCTAGGGATAGTCCAAACGACAGATATCTATGGCACCTGAGATTAGGTCATATAGCAGAAGATAGGATTAACAAATTGGAGAAAAATGGGCTATTGAGTCCATTGACTTTTGAGTCATATCCAACTTGTGAATCTTGTCTTCAAGGCAAAATGACTAAACTCCCTTTTGTTGGACATGGGGAGAGGGCCACAGATCTCCTTGCCCTAGTACATACTGATGTGTGCGGCCCATTCGATGTGCCGGCTAGAGGCAATTTTGTCTACTTCATTACCTTTACCGATGATCTGTCTAGGTATGGGTATGTGTATCTTATGAGACATAAGTCTGAAGCCTTTGAAAAGTTCAAAGAATTCAGACATGAAGTAGAAAAACAAACTGGAAAACCCATTAAGGTTCTTCGATCAGATCGAGGAGGTGAATACCTTAGCCGGGAATTCCTAGACTATCTTAAGGAAAATGGCATAGTCTCTCAATGGACTCCACCAGGAACACCTCAACTCAACGGGGTTTCAGAACGGAGAAATCGGACTCTATTGGATATGGTTCGATCCATGATGAGCTTCACAGACCTCCCAGATTTTCTTTGGGGACATTCATTATTAACTTCAATCTATTTACTGAATAGGGTTCCCTCTAAAACCGTTCCTACCACACCGTATGAGATATGGCACGGTAAGAAACCAAGTCTGAGTCATCTCAGAATTTGGGGTTGTCCGGCTTATGTCAAAAGACAACAAGCGGACAAGTTAGAGTTTAGGTCCTTTAGAGCTCGATTCATAGGATATCCTAAAGAGTCATTAGGATACTATTTCTACATTCCAGAAGACCACAATGTGATTGTGAGTCGACATGCCATATTTCTTGAAAAATAGTTTATTCAAGATAGTGGCATTGGAAAGCAGATTAAGCTTGATGAGAAAGTCTCACAAGCAGAAAGAGCTAAGGACCAAGTGGAACCAAATCAGGTTGAGCCAATAAGAACACTACCTCCTCCACCTCGTAGATCGGAAAGAGTTTCCCGTCCCCCTGAAAGATACTTAGGTATTATTTCAGAGGACGTAGAGGAAATGTTCCTCATAGGTAATGGTGCTCATGGTGATGATCCCAAAACCTACAACGAGGCGATATCAGATATCGACTCCGAGAAATGGCTTGAGGCAATGAAGTCAGAGATCGACTCGATGCACTCAAACCAAGTCTGGACCTTGGTAGATCCACCAGAAGGTATAGTACCTATTGGGTGTAAATGGATCTTCAAGAGAAAGATTGGTGCAGATGGGAATGTGGAGACATTCAAGGCTAGACTGGTGGCAAAAGGTTATAGTCAACGTGAAGGCATTGACTATCAGGATACCTTTTCCCCGGTAGCTATGCTAAAATCCATCCGCACATTGCTTGCTGTTGCAGCCTATTTCGATTATGAAATATGGCAAATGGACGTGAAAACGGCATTCCTAAATGGATATCTTGAGGAAGATATCTATATGGAACAGCCGCTAGGTTTCACATCCAGTGATACTGATCACAAGGTTTGCAAGCTGCAAAGGTCCATATATGGACTTAAGCAAGCATCTCGGAGCTGGAACACTCGTTTCAATGATGTGATCAAAAAGTTTGGTTTCATCAAAAATGAAGAGGAACCATGTGTTTTCAAAAGGGTCAGTGGGAGCGCTGTTGTCTTCCTCGTATTGTACGTGGATGACATCCTCCTTATTGGGAATGATATTCCCATGTTGACATCAGTCAAGATGTGGTTGTCTAAGGAATTCTCCATGAAAGACCTAGGTGAAGCATCCTTTATTCTAGGAATTAAGGTCTATAGGGATAGACCGAATAGGATGCTAGGACTTTCACAGAAGATGTACATAGAGGAAGTACTAAAGAGGTTTAGTATGGAAAACTCTAAGAGGGGATTAATACCCTTCAGACATGGTATTCATCTTTCCAAGAAGATGTGCCCCAGCACACCTGAGGAAATAGAACGCATGAGCAAGATCCCTTATGCTTCTGCAATAGGGAGCCTCATGTATGCCATGCTATGTACACGACCTGATATAGCCCATGCTGTGAGTGTCACAAGCAGATATCAGTCAAATCCAGGTGAAGAACACTGGACTTCTGTGAAATGTATCCTTAAGTACTTGAGAAGAACTAAGGATATGATGTTGGTCTTTGGTAATGGAGAACTCCAAGTTCCAGGGATACACAGACTCGGACTTCATGTCCGATATAGATGATCGAAAGTCGACATCTGGCAGACTGTTTGTGCTGGAAGAGTTCCAAGCAAACGGTGATACCATCTCATCCGCGATTACCTTGAGAAAGGTTACGTTGAGGTCAAGAGAGTCAACTCCACAGATAATGTGGCAGACCCACTTACAAAGCCGTTGGGCCAGCAGAAGATCGAAGCCCACCTTGAGAAGATGGGACTTAGACTTGTAGCCAATTGGCTTTAGGACAAGTGGGAGATTGTTAGATATATGTGCCCTAGAAGCCAGAATTGGCTGACACTTGTAATACACTTCTAGGGGCAAAATTGTAATTTTGACTATAATTAATGAAATGGGTTATTTTCTATCACACATGTGTATTTAGTGTCTGTGATACATCCTTTGAGTTAATGGTAATGATAATTCATATTTTCAAGAGTTGAAAATTTAAGACATGAATAATCATTATTAACTCATAAACAGCTCCCGACCATAGGATCATCACGAGGATGGTGATTGATCCGGAAGGTTGGTGTACGATCGCTTCTCTTTAGTAGATGAGTCTTGAGTCTACGGTGTGGAGACACCGGAGCGAGAGTACAGGTACTCGTTAGAGAACGAGGGCACTGAGCGTGACCACCTCGAGTAGTCATTAGGGAGTCTACCTTCTCGTCAATGACTGACTCGATGCTGCAGTAGTGTGTCTGGTTCTTTGACCTGAGATGCATCGGCAGTTCACCTTGAGGGTGTTATAGTTTGACTACACCATTACTCGGTCTCCTAGCCATATGGAACCCTGAGGTGTATGTTGGCTATGACATGTTCATTGTAGGAACTGGATTGCATCAAGATGGGATCTATCTACCTCGGTGGTAGAGGAGTAGCCCTATGATGATCATGAGAATCAAGTCCAGAAATCCATGGCCATGGTAGAGTGAAATAATAGAAAGAGTTTCTATTTAGATTTTCACATTGGACTCGAATCGAATGATTACATCATATGACAGAGACTAGGGTTTGACGAGTTCACCTTAACCCTAATCTGATCGGGGCTCAAGATAGAAGAACTGAATCACACAGGTAGCTGCACCAAGAGGTTCGCATTCAGCTCTGATGGGTTGCCACCATATACTGCTAGGTGTCACTGGTGGATTTTGGGAGCAATTAGAATGATTTAGATGATCGATCATTCTAGCTGTTCGAATCAGAAGAGTTCTGATCCATCGAAAGGAGTTTCGATGATGTCTATGATAGAGATCATGACATATCCCATTACCATACAGAACTGAACCTAACTGGGTCACACAAACAAGGGTTTGAATCTGGTGATCATCAATTGAACTGATCTAGTTCAATTGATCTGAATGAGATTCAATTAGGTTCAAGGAAATCGTGCTAGCACTCGATTGAACCTAACGTTCTTCTTTTACTATCATAAATAAGTTGTCCTGACTGAGCCAAAGGAGTTTGTGCTCAATCAGAGGCCTTCATATGGTCTGACTGGAGGTTGTCCAAGTCAGAATAGGTTGTCTTATTTGTAAGACATTACCTGCCATTTTTGGTCACCTGCCATTTCTTGTTCTTTGACTTTGGTCAAAAGTCTACCTTTGACTGGTCAAACGTTGACCATTGACCCTTTGACTTTTGACCACATGTCATGCACCTATTGGAGAGCTGGTGGGGGCTTGTCCCCCTGCCAGAACCTGGCAAGGAGAAGGGCGCACGCCAAGGGTGGCGTGAGCCCAAGTAGGAGGCGCCTAGGAGTCCTTGTTGGACAAGGACTCCACCTCCCTTTAGGATTCCAATCAGAGTTCTACTAAGAATCCAGTTTGACTGGTCTTAGGCGCCCTCTAAGGAGGAATCCAGGGGTCTCTTTTTCAACCAATCAGATTTAGATCTGATTTCACAAAGGGTTGTGATTGGTTGAGAGGAAGAGGAGTTGGATCACAAGAGGTCTATAAATAAGACCCTGCGCCCAACCCTAATCCTAAGTGAATTCAATAGAGATTTCCCACGCCCCAAGGCTGCCTCTCCCCTCCTTCTCCATGCCATAGTCTCTTCTCCCCTTGCTCTCCACGTCCAAAAGTGTTTTGGATTTAGTTTGGTGCGATTCAGATCAAGGAAAGGCGATCAAAAGCAAGAAGGCTGCGCTGCTGCAAAAGGACGACTGCAGATCTTCAAAAGAGTTTTGAAGATCCTCCAGATCAGATCCAGATCTGATTTTTGGAGGTGTGATAGAGAAGAAGAGGTTCTCCAGATCCAACCCGAGTGGATACCGGTAGAGGCCAGGCGCTTGCGTGGCTAAGATCCAGAACCTTCCGCTGCAATCAGGATCATCTACAAGGTAATAGGATTACCCAAATCAGGTAAATTGAATTTGATTTAATTTATCTTCTTTTACTTTATTTATTAAAATAATAATAATCAGATCTGAAACATATCAAGATCTGATTAAGGTCAAGAGAAAATTTTTGAAATATATCTCTTGATCTAATCAGATCTGGACGAACCTGGACCGGGAAATCAAGATTTCCCTTCAGTTTGATGGGATCACCATCCCGGACCAAGAAACCATAGTATCTATCCAGGTAACATGGTACTCTACCAGATTGCCTTAATGGTGCACGAACACTGGGCTCTTGATCTAATCTAATCAAATACAACTCAAGTTCAGCTATAGGTGTTGGTCTTTCCACCTATTGAACTACATCAAGTTTAACCTTAGAGGCAATAGTTTCTTAACCAAGGAACTCCTTTTTCATAAAGATTGCCTTAAGGTTGACGAACATCTTTTGTTCATCAGCATGGTAGAAATAGTATCCTTTGGTCTCTTTTGAGTATCTTATGAATGTACACTTATCAAACCTAGGTCTAAGTTTATCAGTAACTAATCATTTAACATAAGTCGGGCACCCCCAAACCTTAAGGTATGAAAGTGTTGGCTTACGCCCTATCCATATCTCATATGAAGTCTTAACTACAGACTTACTTGGAATCCTATTTAATAGATAGCAAGATGATTTGAGTGCATATCTCCAAAAGGATATCGACAAGCTGGCAAAATCCATCATAGATCGAACCATGTCAAAAAGTGTCCAATTCCTCCTTTCAGACATAGCATTATGCTATGGTGTTCCTGAAGGAGTCCATTAGGAGAGAATCTCATTCTCTCCTAGATATGTAAGAAACTCATCGAAAAGATATTCTCCTCCTTGATTAGATCAAAGAGTTTTAATACTTTTCTAGTTTATTTTTCTACTTTACTTTAGAATTGTTTGAATATTTCAAATGAATCCGACTTATGTTTTATTAGATAGATATATCCATATCTGGATAGATCATCTATGAAAGTGATGAAGTAGAAATATGTACATTTGGCACTTGTGCTCATTAGGCCACATACATCAGTATGTACTAGACTTAAGAGCTCAATGGCTTTCTTATCTTTTCCAGTAAAAGGTGACTTAGTCATTTTACCAAGAAGACAATACTCACAGGTTGGAAGTGATTCATAATTACTAACTTTGAGGATTTCCTCTTGAGTCAACCTGTTTATCATGTTCTTGTTTATATGACCTAGCCTATAGTATCATAAATAGATATCTGACATACTATCTAATCTAGGGTGCTTGCCAGTTGAATAGACTATGTTAACAGGTTGTGATAATATATACACACCATTGTTTAAATGTCTAGAGAAAACTATAATACAATTCATAATGATACTACAAAACTATTTCTTTGTTAAAATTTTATAATTATTTATGGCTAAAAGGCCTATAGAAATGACATTTAAAAAGAAACTTGGACAGAAATGACAATCATCAGGAACAATAGTATGGGGCTCAAATATAAGTTTCAGGATTCCTAAAGCTAGAACTGAAACTAGTCTTCCATCTCCAATGATCTAGAACCTCTCGCCTTACTCGAATCTCTTATTGATCTATAACCTCTACAATGAATTACAAATATGGTAAGGATTACCGCTATCCAATACCCAATCAGTATAATCATAAATAAAAAAATTGCAAGGAGTTATCATATAAATATCTTGCCCAACAACTACTTGCTTCTTTCTCTGTCTGTTCGGATTTAGAGAGGCAATGTAATGAGGACAGTTTCTTTTTTAGTGCCCTTACTTCTTGCAAAAGAAGCATTCAGCTTGACTCTTATTAGACTTGATCTTCTTGGTTAGGCCCTGCATAAATGTCCCAGCCCAAACTTGCACCTTCTTGCCCTTCTTCTTCTTGTTCTTCTTTCCTTTCCTGAAGGGTCGAGAACCAGAAGACGAACCTCTCACTAAGTTCACCGACTCCTCGTAGAGTTGGTGATCCTTCTCAAAGTTCTGAAGCAACCCCGGTAACTCATGGTTGTCAACTTCAAATTTTTTCATTCTAAAATGAGTGAGAAATGGAAGATAGGACTTGGGTAGCGAGTTTAGTATTGCATCTTTTTCAAGCTATTTATGTAAGAAAAAGCCAAGCTTGCTTAATTGCTCTATCAGCTCGATCATGTACAATACATGATAAGTGACAGAGGCTCTATCTCGCATCTTGGCATTGAAGATGGCTTGACTAGTCTTATGCCTTTCAACGTCATCAGGTGTGCCAAAGAATCCTCCAACACTTGAAGTACATCTTTTGGCTGAGCCATCTTGAATCTATGACTGAAGTCATTGCTCATGGTAGCCAGCATAATACAGCATACCATGGTTCAATCATTGTGCCACTTTGGTAAGTGTCTCTCACAGTTCCATGTGCATTGACAGCTGGCTCCTCAAGTGTAGGATCCATCAACACATACAGAATCTATTCATGCTCCAAGATTATCTTCAACTTTTGGTACTAACTAGGAAGTTGGGTCCCACCAATTTATCATTATCCAATAATGATCAGAGTGATAGAAAAGTGGCCATATCTGCATAAAGAAAAATCATAACCTAATTGGTAATTAATTCATTAAATATAAAGATTTAGACTTTAATCAAAAGATTCTTCCACTATTTTATTCGAACTGGTAACCTCTACCTCTAATTTGATAAATTATCTTAATTTTTTAGTGGGTACTAAAATCTACATAGACTGCACACGAGCCTAACTTAGGTTGGCCAACCCATATATATCCAAGGGTATGTTCATAACCAATTATTTATCCAAATAATTTTTAGTAATTAAATTTTTGCCCTAGTCCCTAATCAGTAGGCTTTGGCCTCCACTGAAAAGGTTCGAATAGGTCCAACCATTAACATGATCATACTTGGTCTATCAAATCAATAAATGATTAGGCCCAATTTTGGTTTGCTAACCTAACCACTATTTAGAAAGATGCAGCTAGAAAATCATATAATGAATGATAATTCTATTAGCCAATAAGTACCAAACCTTTAGGTCTCCAATGATTGTCTAACTAATGAACCCATTATCATCCACTTAGTGGGAGGCTATGATCTAGTTATCATAATAACTATTTCATTTTAAGGATCTAATAATTTTAAAGAATTTAATTTTTAAGGAAGAGGAAAGGTCAGATTAACCAGCTTATCATGATCCTCTCATTGGCTTCACCAAGTCAGCTTAAGGAAGATCATCAAAAGGCTAGTCTAGGAGCATCTAAATCAGTCATATTGATTTACCTATCTAACATGGGTTAGCTCGAATAGTCAAGTGATCCGATCAAAACATAATTTCACCAAGAGGCCAGGTAAGTTCCATTAGTGGAAGGGTCTGCTAAAGCTTGCCTTAGATACCATCAAAAAATGGTCAGATAAGTGGGCTGCCAATTAAAGACCATCGGTCTGATTTACCTTAGACACCTACTAGTTTAATTAATCTTGATTAGATCAACCTAATAGTTCATGCTAGACCATGTAACTGAGAATCAAATCCATCTTGGGTCTCGTTAAAGACATGGACATGACCAACTACAACTATTGTAATTGATCTAGAGATTCCTTGACCTAATCTATGACAATAATTGATTAGATTTTGTCAATTCTCTAATTAAGTCTATTCTTTAATCTAACCCTATGTCTAATCCCATTAATGGACCTAATTTTTATTAACTCATTTAACCCAATGTGTTATGATTTCTGTCCTAAGATCTTCAATTCATAATCCTAAATCCTAATCAAACAACTTCTTAATTCATAATTAAATTTTGGGCTGAGGGTTGGCATTCGGCCTTTTGAAAATAATTTTCATATTTGTAAAATATGGTTTTACCAACCAAGTTATATGATTGATTCATAATCAATATGTAAATAAGATAAGCATGAAACTACTTTAGATCTAATCTAAACAGGTTCATGTAATTGAAATAGTTTCAACTCAAATCAATTATAAATTATCTTAGATAAAATATAACATATTTATGATGATTAAAATTAAATTAAAATATTTTTAATTAGATCATAAAATTTTTTAGATCTAATCTAAAATTTTATGATCAAAGTTTTAGATTAGCACGTACTAGGACAACCACTCCACTATAAGGGATAAACCTTACAGTAGGACAACCTTATAATCAGTCTGTATAATCTAAAACTCTTATTTTTAAATCTAAAACTATTTTAAATCTAATAAATAATAAATAAAATTAGATCATATCTAACAAATTTATGATAAGAAATAGATTTGCATAAACTAGGATAAACTCTCCACTCTAAGGGGTAAATCTTACAGCAGGACAACCTTATAATCAGTTTGTGTGATCATGATTTTTAATTTTAGATTTAATAATTAGATTATAAATTAAATCTAATCTAAAAAATAATCTAAATATATATAAATAATCATATAATAATCAACCTAGGCTCTGATACCAATTCAAGAAATCAGATCTAGGGTTTCAGGATAAGATCTTGAAATTTTACAAGATTAGGTAATGAAAGACTAAAATAAGTCAAAATTTATTTATAAAAACTAGAGAACCTCTAGATCCATAATCCTATTATATTATTATAGCATGATATTAAATTAAAAATTAATAATATTAGAAGAGAAAATATATTGATCATATCAACATGCATTTACACTACATCTAATGCAGGTATGTCATAATAGATCAGATCTATATTACCTGTGCAAGTTAGATCCTCTAACTTACTGATCTAGGCTGAAGGATGAAGCTCCAAGCCACACACATATCTGGCTTCCAAGAAATGTCCACACAAGCGCACAAACTTGATCAGAAGTTTGATGCAGAAAATCCGCACAATATGCTAGTACTATGCTGATCAATCTTCGATGGTCGATCCGGTGCTTTCTTCTTCAAGATCTGAATATTTCAAAAAGCTAGAATGAAGGAATAAGATTTTTGATCTAAAACAACACTCAAAAATCTCTATGAAAGAGGAGAAAGAAAAAGCAAAAGACCCTAGAAGAAGACCCTCTTCTTCTTCTCTTTTTTCTCACTTAGACACCTAGATTGGTATCTATGAAATCCCCATGATCCAAGTGTTTCTCTTTCTTATTTTTACTCACCCAAGATCTCTCTCAATGGTCTAGAATTAGTGTAAAATTCAGTCCAAAAAGATCTTCTTATAAAGAGATATGGAAGAGTATTTGTTGGGTCAAATTCCTACACAGGGTAAGAACACATATGGCAAGTAGTTCGGGTGCCCAAGTCCTCCTTTGTTTTAGGCATGGACTACCAGGGAAGGTGTACAAAAATTTTTCCTTTTAATCATGAAAATCAGAGAAGAAATCAGGATGGGACGGCACACACGGGAAGAGACCAAGTTTGTTGGGATTCTATCATATAGAGCCTGATAAACTTCAACAACTTCCCATCTATTGACCTAGTCCATAACTTAATGCCATATAGGAAATAGAGGAGAAGAGTGGGGATGCATGATGATCATGGAGAGATAAGATTTGTCACCAAAAATAAGAGAGAAAGGGCATGGGGGGCATGGGATATAGGTGGTGCAAGCAAGATGGATCCTAGTCTTACTAGGATTCCATATTTGACTTGGTCAAATATGGTTTCTCAAACCAAATCAAACTAGAAGTAACTTAACCTAATTAAATTAGATCCTAATATAATTAAAGACTTAATTAAATTAGATTAAATTTAATTTAATTTTAATTTAATTTTTTGATTAAATTAAAAAATTGGGTTGATCCAAATTCTAGTTGAACTAGGACTAGTTCTTCCTTGCGCTTGACTTATCCAATAAACCAATTGGAGTTGATCCAATCAATCCCAAACCAAATATAATTAAATTATATTTAATTAGACTTAATCTCAATCTTCTAGCTTAATCAAATTAAGCCAATTAGCAATCAAATTGCTAATCGATCCTTCTGCAACATTTGTACTAGGTTAAACATCAATCGTATTGATCGTTTAACCTTAGAATGATTCTCAATCCTTGATCAACCATCCAATTGGATCATGAGATCTAATGTCTGTGACTCCATAAATTTGAATCTAAACCAATAGTAAAAAAATAAATTTTTATACCAGTTGAAGTGACTATCTAGCAGTGGTACCTGACGGTTGATAGGTCGAATGTGTAGAACAACATCCCTTGAACCCATGTGGATACAATTTTCATATAATTCATCCCCTTGATCAAAATGCTCATAAAATGCCTTAGAGTTTAACTGTCAACTCTGATCAGACTTTCCATATTATATTTCAAAATACCAAATCCATCTTATGGATTACCCTGGGCACGATTTTGCTATATTGAAATACAATGATACATTCTTCTCTAACACTTAGAGTGGTCAATTCCATCTTGATCACACACTAATATTGTAAGTATTTGACTATGCCCAGAAGCCTTTTGTTACTGAATTAGAAATTCAATTAGTCCAGTACCAAAGCATAGTGAGTTGCTTGTAAGTCACCGAGGTGATCTCAGGTATAAGGGACACTTATACCTATATCCTATTAGAGATATTCTTGACAACAGAATACTCTAGAGTTGGTCATGTTCAGTGGCGATGTACCCCTACATCTCAACTATATGCCATATCAGTATCTTCACACTTCTTGGTTAAGAGGTCAACTAACCTATATGGCGTACAATGACCTATGCTCGATAGATGTTATCATTCTTATTAATAGCCTATTATTTGGTCGTGAGTAATTTTAAGGACTAATCGATAAATTCTCTCTTTATCAAATCTAAATAGTCTTAAGGACTTTATCATAGTAATGGAGTTTGTTAGAAGATGAAAACTTATGATGAAAAATATCAAAAAAATATTTTATTAATTAATAAATTAATTATAATTATAGTATAGCTTAGTTATAATATAATGGAACACATTTTCCAATATTTTGTTGGCTCAAAAGCTTCATTAGCGAGTTAGCCATATTATCTATAGTGTCGACTCTCTTCACCTTGACATATTTCTTCTCAAGGTAATCACGTATGAAGTGCAACCATCGCTCGATGTGCTTGGACTTTTGGTAAGACCTCGGCTCCTTAAGTAGGGCTATGTGTAAGGAATTTGTCTTATAAGCCAATCAAAATATGTATTTTAATAGATTATTTTTTGACATTTAGACTCATGTAATGACATTTTCAAATAAATAAAGGCATTTATATTTCATCATATGCTATGTTTTATTATTTCTTTAATATTATGATAAACCCCAAAGATCAGGACTATAATTTTAGGATTATGATGAGATTATACCTGTGAGATCTAAAATATTAAAACTCTAATCTAAAATATTCTTGGTTGATGAAATATTGAGTTGTGAATCAATATTTTTAGAAAAACTAGCACATTCTATGGATGCTTGTTGGAGAGAATGATTGATCTCATAATCACTTATGTAAGATACTAATACAAGGATGTGGATGCTCATTAGAGAATGGGTTCACTGAATTAATTCAACTTGTGAACATCTAATGGAGTCTTACATACATGTCAATAGATGTTTCTCATAGTGAAAATTATGCATGACATCCTTTGACCTAAGACTGCCATAAAATCTTGTATTTATGAATTCATATTTTGGTTCATACTCATTCATGACTTAGTCATATATGGGGTGTTCTAGATATGGTGAGTTGCATATGAAGGTTGTGAGTAGGTCAATATGGAAACAATCATTACTAGTAAGAGGAGATCATATCCTACTTGCTTCAATCGAATGATGATTCAGGAAGACTTTGATCAAAATATGATAAAAATTAGAAAAGGTTTCTAATATTTTATTAATTGAATTATCATTAAAAAATTAAGAAAAATATGAATATGATATTGGATTTGACATGATTGCATATCCAAAGTCATATTTGGGATACAAAATGATCGCAGGATCATGTTGCATGGTAACTTTCCACTAAAGGATATTTCTAATATTTCCATCAAAATTTCATATCTTTCAGATAGACATAATATGTTGCTAGACATCAATCTTGTTTTGTGAGTTTGATCAAATTAAAGAGTTTAATTTGATTACCAATTAGAAAGGATTCTAATTGATCGAATCAGGTCAGCTCGATTTTACATAAATTGCTTTGATTGGTTTCTAATCAAATTATATCAAATCACACCCAAACCCACTACTGGTTAGATGTGGAACCCAATGGATCACACACAAAAAAAATTAATTAAGAGACTAATTAGATTAGATTATGTTAGCAAGTTGAACATGCTAGCACATGTTGCAAATCCAAACACCTACATTCGAATCGGATTCAAATTTGGTTCTAATTTTGGCTAATTAGATCCAATTTAATCCAAATTTCATTTAGATTCCTAATTGGGTTGAATCATGGCTTATTGGGGCTATGGTTGGGCACCTCTTTTCAGTATCTCATATGCTAGAGAGTCTCTCTATTGGCACATGAGGAGAATTCCATGCACAAGGGACTCTTGGCACATGGTTTAATGATGGTGCAATTTTCCTCCTTATCCATTCATTTGTTTCATGTAAAAATTATATGGAATGGACTTCAGATCTTAGAAGGGTGCCAATAAGTTCTTTTGTAGATATAAAACTTTGGTTTTCTATTTGAAAATTAGATAAGATCAAACTTGTCAACCGCCCCTTCACTCTTGTTGCTCTAAGAATTGATTTTGAAAGACCAGGTTTCTACATCAAGGGACAAGTTTGATCGCTGAACCAACACCCAACCTAGTATGGATGTGGAGAAGAGAGAGAGGAGCACTAGAAGGGGCATGGAGATGGTTTTTGTGACAGCATATGGGCATGGAAGATAAAGGATGCAAACCCTAGGGTGCAGGGTCTTTAAATAGACTCTGCGCCAACTCTAGAGTCCTAGATGATCAAGTAATCAAATTGCTTGATTAATTCTAATTTTAATCTAAAACTCCATGCCAAACACTAGGTCTCTGTATAGTTTTGTCACTCAAAAATCCCCTCAAAGTGCCACACAAAATAGATAGGGAGGATGGTGGAGCATGGCAACAAATTTCTAGAGTCTTTGATCTCATCAAGACTTTTTGACCAGGTCAAATCTAAATTGACTGAGTCAACTCCCTAATCCATATGGGGCGCATGCCTAGGGGGGACGTGCACCCACTCCACTCTCATGAAAACACCTAGGGGTGAGTGCCCTTAGAAAATCTTCAAAGGGCACATGCCCCCTATCCTTTCTTTCCTACATCTGGGTTAACCTTTGACCATTGTCCTAAAAGTTCCAAGAATTAGCAGGTCTTGCCTTGTTCAATCCAATAGATTAGGACAAGCCTAGATTAGGTCAGGACAATACTTTTTTGACCTAGACAAGCTCCAACCAGACTAGGATATGGTTCCAAGTGAGCCAAATCTAATTTGACTCGAGCAAAATGAACTATAGAAGGAGAATGTTAGTCTTAATCGTATGTTAGCATAATTTCCTTGAAGCTAGTTGGATCTAATCCAAATCAATCAAATTGAGTTAGCTTAATTGATGACATCCAGACCCAAACTCTTGTTTGTGTAATCCAGTTATGTTCAATTTTATACGATAATGAGACATGTCGTGATCTCTATCATCGATATCATTGAAATATCTTTCGATGGATCAGAACTCTTTTGATTCACCTAATTTGAATGATCGATCATCAAGATCATTCTAATTGCTCCTAAAATCTACTAGTTACATCTAGCAATATATGGTGGCAACCCATCAGAACCAAATACAAATCTCTTGGTGTAGCTACCTGTGTGATTGGGTTCTTCTATCATGGGCCCTGAGAGGATTAGGGTTAAAGTGAACTCATCAAACCCAACATCCCATCATATAATTGAATCATTTGATTTGAGTCTGATGTGAAACTCTAATAGAAAACTCTTTTCTATTATATCACACTACCATGGCCATGGGCTTAAGGACTCAATCTCATGATCATCATAAGACTACTCCACTTCTACCAAGATTAATAGATCCCATCTTGGTGTCATCAATTTTCTACAATGAACATGCTATAGCCAACATACATCTTAGGATTTCGAATGGCTAGAAGATCAAGTTATGGTGCAGTCTGAAGGAAAATCCTGATTTTCTGGATCAGGTTCGTTCAGATCTGATCAGATCAAGAGATATATTTCAAAATTTTTTTTCTTTGATCCTAATCAGATCTGAGATATTTTAGATCTGATTATTATTATTTTAAAAATAAAATAAAATCTAGATAAATTAAATCAAATTTAATTTATCTTGATATGGGTAATCCTATTACTCGTTGATGATTTGTATGCAGCGAAAGGTTCTGGATCTAGCCACGCAAGTGCCTGGCCTCTACCGGTATCCACTCGGGTTGGATCTAGAGATCTTCTTCTTCTCTATCATGTCTTCAGAGATTAGATCTGGATCTGATCTAGAGAATCTTCAAAACTTCTTTTGAAGATCAGCAGTCGTTCTTTGCAGCAGTGCAGCCTTCTAGCTTTCACTCGCCATTTTTTGATCTGGATTGCCCCAACCAAGCTCCAAAAATCTTTTGGACATGGAGAGGGGAGGGAGAAGGTGGGTTTGGCATGGAGGAAGAGGGAAGAGGCAGCCTTGGGGCATGGGGAATTGTAATTCTCAATCTTTCAATCATAATCTGGGTTGGGCGCAGGATCTTATTTATAGACTGTCTATGATCTAACTTCTCTTCTTCCCCAATCAATCACAACTCTTTATGAAATCAGATCTAAATCTGATTGATGGAAATAGAGTCCCCTAGATTCCTCCTTAGAGGGTGCCTAAGATCAGTCAAAGTTGGTTCTTAGGAGAACTCTAATTGGAATCCAAAAAGGAGATGGAGTCCCTATCCAACAAGGACTCCTAGGCGCCTCCAACTTAGGCACACGCTAAAGGTGGCGTGCACCCTCTTCCTTGCCAGGTTCTGGCAGGGGGACAGGCCCCCACCAGCTCTCCAATAGGTGCGTGACATGTGGTCAAAAGTCAAAGTATCAATGGTCAACATTTGACCAGTCAAAGGTAGACTTTTGACCAAAGTCAAAGAACAAGAAATGGCAGGTGACCAAAAATGGTAGGTAATGTCTTACAAAATAAGACAACCTTTTCTGACTAGGACAACCTCCAGTCAGACCATATGAAGGCCTCTGATTGAGCACAAACTCCTTTGGCTCAGTCAGGACAACTAATTTATGATAGCAAAAGAAGAACGTTAGGTTTAATCGAGTGCTAGCACGATTTCCTTGAACCTAATTGAATCTCATTCAGATCAATTGAACTGGATCAGTTCAATTGATGATCACCAGATTCAAACCCTTATTTGTGTGACCCAGTTAGGTTCAGTTCTGTATGGTAATGGGATATGTCATGATCTCTATCATCGACATCATCGAAACTTCTTTCGATGGATCAGAACTCTTCTGATTCGGACAGCTAGAATGATCGATCATCTAAATCATTCTAATTGCTCCCAAAATCCACCAGTGACACCTAGCAGTATATGGTGGCAACCCATCAGAGCTGAATGCAAACCTCTTGGTGCAGCTACTTGTGTGATTAAGTTCTTCTATCTTGAGCCCCGATCAGATTAGGGTTAAGGTGAACTTGTCAAACCCTAGTTTCTGTCATATGATGTAACCATTCGATTTGAGTCCGATGTGAAAATCTAAATAGAAACTCTTTCTATTATTTCACTCTACCATGGCCATGGACTTTTGGACTTGATTCTCATGATTATCATAGGGCTTCTCCTTTACCATCGAGGTAGATAGATTCCATCTTGATGCCATCCAGTTCCTACAATGAACATGCTATAGCCAACATACACCTCAGGATTCCATATGGCTAGGAGACTAAGTAATGGTGTAGTCAAACTATAACACCCTCAAGGTGAACTGCCGATGCATCTCAGGTCAAAGAACCAGACACACTACTGCAGCATCGAGTCAGTCATCGACGAGAAGGTAGACTCCCTAATGACTACTCGAGGTGGTCACGCTCAGTGCCCTCATTCTCTAATGAGTACCTATACTCTCGCTTCGGTGTCTCCACACCGTAGACTCAAGACTCATCTACTAAAGAGAAGCGATTGTACACCAACCTTCTGGATCAATCACCATCCTCGTGATGATCCTATGGTCGGAAGCATTTTATGAGTTAATAATGATTATTCATGTCTTAAATTTTCAACTCTTGAAAATATGAATTATCATTACCATTGACTCAAAGGATGTATCATGGACACTAAATACACATATGTGATAGAAAATAACCTATTTTATTGATATTAGTCAAAATTATAATTTTGCCCCTAGAAGTGTATTGCAAGTGTCAGCCAATTCTGACTTCTAGGGCATATATATATCTAACACAGTCAAACTATAACACACTCAAAGTAATCTATCGATGCACCTTAGGTCTAAGAACCAGATATAGAACTGCAACGTAGAGCTTAGTCATCGACGAGAAGGTAGACTCCCTTATGACTGCTCGAGGTGGTCACGCTTAGTGCCCTCGTTCTCAATGAGTATCTATACTCTCACTTTGGTATCTCCACACCATATACTCAAGACTCATCTATCCTAAGAAAGTGATCATGCATCGATCTTTTGGATCAATCACCACCCTTATGATGATCCTACAATCGAGAGTTATTTATGAGTTAATTATGAAGTTACATGTCTTAAATTCTCAACTCTTTAAAATTTGTATTATCATTCTATTAAGTCAAAGGATGTATTATAGATACTTTACACACAACGTGATAGAAAAAAATAATTCTTTATTAATTTTAAATCAAAATTATAAAAATGCTCCTAAAAAGTATATTACAAGTGTCAGCCAATCTAGTTTCTAGTTTACTCATCTAACAAACTTTCACTTGACCTAAAGTCAATTGACTACAAATTTATGTCCCATCTTCTCAAGATGGGCTTTGATCTTCTGCTGGCTCAGTGACTTCATTAGTAGGTCAACCGCATTGTCTATGGTGTTGACTCTCTTAACCTTGATATATTCCTTCTCGAGGTAATCATGGATGAGGTGATATCGTTGCTTGATATGCTTTAACTTTTGATGAGACCTCGGCTCCTTAGCTAGAGCTATGGTGCCATTATTGACACAGTACAGTGGGACGGCATCCGATGGCATCACTCTAAGCTCTATGATGAACTTCTTCATCTAGAATGCTTCTTTAGCAACTTTTGATGCAGTGATGTACTTGAAAGAAAATCATCATTTTTCTACCATAGGATCGTTCAGATCTGATTAGGTCTGAAGGAATATTTCAGAATTTTTTTTAAAAAATTCTAATCAAATCTAATAAAGGGAAATTCTGATTTCCTGGACCAGATTCGTTCAGATCTGATTGGATCAAGAGATATATTTCAAAAAAAATTTTCTTTGATCCTAATCAAATCTAGAATATTTTAGATCTGATCCTTATTATTTTAATAATAAAAATAAAATCTAAATTAAATCAAATTTTATTTATCTTGACGTAGGATAATCCTATTACCCGTTGATGATCTTGTAAGCAGTGGAAGGTTCTGGATCTAGCCACGCAAGTGCCTGGCCTCTACCGGTATCTACTCGGACTGCATCTGGAGATCCTCTTCTTCTCTATCATGTCTCCAAAAATTAAATCTGGATCTAATTTGGAGGATCTTCAAAACACCTTTTGAAGATTAGCAGTTGTCCTTTGCAGCAGTGCATCCTTCTAGCTTTCAGTCGCCTTTCTCTCGCCTGGATCGCACCAACTAAGATCCAAATTTCTTTTGGATGTGGAGAGGAGAGAGAGAAGTAGAACTTGGCATGGAGGAGGATGAGGGAGGAAGCCATGGGGCGTGGAGAACTCTTTTCTCAGATTTTAGATTCTCCTTGAGTTGAGCGCAGGGTCTTATTTATAGACTAAGCGTGATCCAACTCCTCTTCGTCCCAATCAATCATAACCCTTTGTGAAATTAGATCTAAATCTGATTGGTGGGAATAGAGTCCCTTGGATTCCTCCTTAGATGGCGCCTAAGATCAATCAAACTTGATTCTTAGGAGAACTCTAATCGTAATCCAAAAGGAAGATGGAGTCCCTATCCAATAGGGACTCCTAACGCCTCCATCTTGGGCACATGCCAAGGGTGGCATGCGCCCTCCTCCTTGCCAAGTTCTGAAAGAGGGACAAATCCCCACCAGCTCTCCAATAGGTGCATGACACGTGGACAGAAGTCAATGTATCAATGGTCAACATTTGACCAGTCAAAGGTCAACTTTTGACCAAAGTCAAAGGACGTGAAATGGTAGGTGACCAAAAATGGTAGGTATTATTTTACAAAATAAGACAACCCTTTTCTGATCTGGATAAGCTCCAGTCAGACAAGGTGAAGGCCTCTGATCGAGCACAAACTTCTTTGGCTCAGTCAGGACAAATATTTATGATAGTAAAAGAAGAACATTAGGTTCAATCGAGTGCTAGCACGATTTCCTTGAACCTAATTGAATCTCATTCAGATCAATTGAACTAGATTAGTTCAATTGATGATCACCAGATTCAAACCCTTGTTTGTGTGACCCAGTTAGGTTCAGTTCTATATGGTAATGGGATATGTCATGATCTCTATCATCGACATCATCGAAACTCCTTTCGATGGATCAGAACTCTTCTGATTCGAACAGCTAGAATGATCGATCATCTAAATCATTCTAATTGCTCCCAAAATCCACCAGTGACACCTAGCAGTATATGGTGGCAACCCATCAGAGCTGAATGCGAACCTCTTGGTGCAGCTACCTGTGTGATTAAGTTCTTCTATCTTGAGCCCCGATCAGATTAGGGTTTAAGGTGAACTCGTCAAACCCTAGTCTCTGTCATATGATGTAATCATTCGATTCAAGTCCAATGTGAAAATCTAAATAGAAACTCTTTCTATTATTTCACTCTTGCCATGGCCATGGCTTCTGGACTTGATTCTCATGATCATCATAGGGCTGCTCCTCTACCACCGAGGTAGATAGATTCCATCTTGATGCAATCCAGTTCCTACAATGAACATGCTATAGCCAACATACACCTCAGGGTTCCATATGGCTAGGAGACCGAGTAATGGTGTAGTCAAACTATAACACCCTCAAGGTGAACTGCCGATGCACCTCAGGTCAAAGAACCAGACACACTACTGCAGCATCGAGTCAGTCATTGACGAGAAGGTAGACTTCCTAATGACTACTCGAGGTGGTCACGCTCAGTGCCCTCGTTCTCTAACGAGTACCTGTACTCTCGCTCTGGTGTCTCCACACCGTAGACTCAAGACTCATCTACTAAAGAGAAGCGATTGTACACCAACCTTCTAGGATCAATCACCATCCTCGTGATGATCCTATGGTCGGGAGCATTTTATGAGTTAATAATGATTATTCATGTCTTAAATTTTCAACTCTTGAAAATATGAATTATCATTACCATTAACTCAAAGGATGTATCACAGACACTAAATACACATATGTGATAGAAAATAACCCATTTTATTGATTTTAGTCAAAATTATAATTTTGCCCCTAGAAGTGTATTACAAGTGTCAGCCAATTCTGGCTTCTAGGGCACATATATCTAACAATCTTCCACTTGTCCTAAAGCCAATTGGCTACAAGTCTAAGTCCCATCTTCTCAAGGTGGGCTTCGATCTTCTGCTGGCCCAACGGCTTTGTAAGTGGGTCTGCCACATTATCTGTGGAGTTGACTCTCTTGACCTCGACGTAACCCTTCTCGAGGTAATCACGGATGAGGTGGTATCGCCGCTCAATGTGCTTGGATTTTTGGTGAGACCTTGGCTCCTTAGCAAGGGCTATGGCGCCATTGTTGTCGCAGTATAGAGGAATGGCATCTGATGGCATTACTCCAATTTCTGCAGCAAACTTCTTGTACCAGAATGCTTCCTTCATAGCCTCTGATGCAGCGATATATTCTGCTTCCATGGTGGAATCTGCTATCATGGTTTGCTTGGAACTCTTCCAGCTGACAGCACCACCATTGCACACAAACAGACTCCCAGATGTCGACTTTCGATCATCTATATCGGACATGAAATCCGAGTCTGTGTATCCCTGGACTTGGAGTTCTCCATTACCAAAGACCAACATCATATCCTTAGTTCTTCTCAAGTACTTAAGGATACATTTCACAGAAGTCCAGTGTTCTTCACCTGGATTTGACTGATATCTGCTTGTGACACTCACAGCATGGGCTATATCAGGTCGTGTACATAGCATGGCATACATGAGGCTCCCTATTGCAGAAGCATAAGGGATCTTGCTCATGCATTCTATTTCCTCAGGTGTGCTAGGGCACATCTTCTTGGAAAGATGAATACCATGTCTGAAGGGTATTAATCCCCTCTTAGAGTTTTCCATACTAAACCTCTTTAGTACTTCCTCTATGTACATCTTCTGTGAAAGTCCTAGCATCCTATTCGGTCTATCCCTATAGACCTTAATTCCTAGAATAAAGGATGCTTCACCTAGGTCTTTCATGGAGAATTCCTTGGACAACCATAATTTGACTGATTGTCATCATGGAAATATCATTCCCAATAAGGAGGATGTCATCCACGTACAATACGAGGAAGACAACAGCGCTCCCACTGACCTTTTTGAAGACACATGGTTCCTCTTCATTTTTGATGAAACCAAACATTTTGATCACATCATTGAAACGAGTGTTCCAGCTCCGAGATGCTTGCTTAAGTCCATATATGGACCTTTGCAGCTTGCAAACCTTGTGATCAGTATCACTGGATGTGAAACCTAGCGGCTGTTCCATATAGATATCTTCCTCAAGATATCCATTTAAGAATGCCGTTTTCACATCCATTTGCCATATTTCATAATCGAAATAGGCTGCAACGGCAAGCAATGTGCGGATGGATTTTAGCATAGCCACTGGTGAAAAGGTATCCTGATAGTCAATGCCTTCGCATTGACTATAACCTTTTGCCACTAGTCTAGCCTTGAATGTCTCCACATTCCCATCTGCACCAATCTTTCTCTTGAAGATCCATTTACACCCAATAGGTACTATACCTTCTGGTGGATCTACCAAGGTCCAGACTTGGTTTGAGTGCATCGAGTCAATTTCTGACTGCATTGCCTCTAGCCATTTCTCGGAGTCGATATCTGATATCGCCTCGTTGTAGGTTTTGGGATCATCACCATGAGCACCATTACCTATGAGGAACATTTTCCTCTACTTCCTCTGAAATAATACCTAAGTATCTTTCAGGAGGATGGAAAACTCTTTCCGATCTACGAGGTGGAGGAGGTAGTGTTCTTATTGGCTCAACCTGATTTGGTTCCAATTGGTCCTTAGCTCGTTGTACTTGTGAGACTTTCTCATCAAGCTTAATCTGCTTTCCAATGCCGCTATCTTGAATAAACTATTTTTCAAGAAAGATGGCATGTCGACTCACAATCACATTGTGGTCTTCTGGAATGTAGAAATAGTATCCTAATGACTCTTTAGGATATCCTATGAATCGAGCTCTGAAAGGACCTAAACTCTAACTTGTCCGCTTGTTGTCTTTTGACATGAGCCGGACAATCCCCAAATTCTGAGATGACTCAGACTTGGTTTCTTACCGTGCCATATCTCATACGGTGTGGTAGGAACGGTTTTAGAGGAAACCCTATTCAGTAGATAAATTGAAGTTAACAATGAATGTCCCCAAAGAAAATCAGGGAGGTCTGTGAAGCTCATCATGGATCGGAACCATATCCAATAGAGTCCGATTTCTCCGTTCTGAAATCCCCGTTGAGTTGAGGTGTTCCTGGTGGAGTCCATTGAGAGACTATGCCATTTTTCCTTGAGATAGTCTAGGAATTTTCCGGCTAAGGTATTCACCTCCTCGATCTGATCGAAGAACCTTAATGGGTTTTTCAGTTTATTTTTCTACTTCATGTCTGAATTCTTTGAACTTTTCAAAAGCTTCAGACTTGTGTCTCATAAGATACACATACCCATACCTAGATAGATCATCGGTAAAGATAATGAAGTAGACAAAATTGCCTCTAGCCGGCACATCAAATGGGCCGCACACATCAGTATGTACTAGGGCAAGGAGATCTGTGGCCCTCTCCCCATGTCCTAACAAAAGGGAGTTTAGTCATTTTGCCTTGAAGACAAGATTCACAAGTTGGATATGACTCGGAAGTCAATGGACTCAATGAGCCCATTTTTCTCCAATTTGTTGATCCTATCTTCTGCTATATGACCTAATCTCAGGTGCCATAGATATCTATCATTTGGACTATCCCTAGGTCGTTTGGCATTCACGTTTTGCTCGATAGTTAGAACAGGTACATCAATATGTAGCTGATAAAGACCATTAATAAGAAAACCATTTGCAATTTTATTTCTTTCATAAAGAATGTTACAATGGTCCTTAAAGAAGGTAATCACATAGCCTTCTAGTGCTAAGCATGAAACAGAAATCAAATTCCTGCTAGCTGCAGGCACATAATAACAGTCTTTCAAAACTAAGTCTAAACCAGATGGTAATCGAAGAGGGTATGTTCCCACGGCTACTGCAGCAACTCTTGCTCCATTACCGATGCGTAGGATCATGTCTCCATCCCTCAGCCTCCTGCTATCCTCAAGACCCTGCATGGAAGTGCACAGATGAGCACTAGAACCAGAGTCAAGCACCCAACTGGATGCAGAAGAAACTGTAAGGTTAGACTCAATAACGAGCATACCTCCAGAAGGACCTTCCTTCTTGTTCTTCAGGGTGGCCAGGTAAGTAGGGCAGTTTTGCTTCCAGTGGCCGTCGCTGTTGCAATGGAAAAACTTTTCTTTGACAGCAGGCCTTTCATCTTCGGCTCTGCCTTCTTCTTTTTTCCTCCTTCCACCTTCTTGCTTTTTCACAGACTTCTTTTTCTTTCCATAAGACTTTCTTTTGGAAGAAGTCCGTTCCATAGCAAGAACTGAGCCTTTAGAACCTTTCATAGAAAGCTCAGCGGTGACCAGCATATTCATTAATTCGGCCAAGGAATTTTGAAGTTTATGCATGTGGTAATTCATGATGAATTGCCCATATGCATCAGTCAAGGATTGCAGAATAATATCATTCTGCAGATCCAAGTCTAACTTCACATCGAGCTTCTCAAGCTCTTCCATGTCCTTGATCATCATCAGACAGTGATCTTGGACTGACTGCCCATCACGCATCTTAGCCTTAAAAAGTCATTTCGTGACTTGATACTTGGCTGCGCGACTCTGTTCACCAAACATCTCCTGTAGGTGAGCCAACATTTGGCGAGCAGTCCGATATCTTCATGTTGGCGCTGGAGCTCATCAGACATCGAGCCCAACATGTAATATCTGGCCTTATTATCTTCGTCTATCCATTTTTTCAGAGATGCTCTCTGTTCAGTGGATGGACGGGCTGGTAAGGTGGGAGGGTCCTGGTCCAATACATGGGTTAACTTCTCGGAACCCAAAATGGTTTTGTAGTTCCTGAGCCAATCTTTATAATTGGGTTTGGTCAGTCTATGTGTGTCTAGGATACGTGCTAATGGGTTGGACGCAGACATTTTCCTATAGAGAGTCAAAGATTCTAGTTAGATACTGTAATTATGACTTGACCAATTTGTTTAAAAATTTTATTTTTAAACAAATTAGCTTCCCACTATTTTCTCGGATCCCTACACTCCCTCTGTAGAGATGCGAAAATCTCCATGATTAATGATTTCTAGTGGGTGGTGCGGTCTCACCAACTGACTCATCACCTCACCTAACAGTTATTCCAGTTATTGCTGATGGATTAGCCAATGAGTGAACAACTCTTGTTCAATGATTCTCTAATCATGGTGCACCCAAACTTGGTCTCTAATTCATGAATCTCACCGTATCCGGAATATTGATCCACTCCTTAGTTAAGTCAGACCCACCATTTGCATAGACTGGGTTCCTAATTGAGTCTCTCACCGTATCCAAAAATATTGAGCCCAACTCATCCTCCAGCCCATAGCATCCAATGCCTAATAGACATGGTTGCATCTTCCCGGTGCAACTGAGCCACTGTATCCAGCCGAGAACAATCAACCCCGGGAAAGGGCCCGCACATCTACAATGGTGGAAGACCTCAGACTTAATCTTTTCTTAGGAAGAATTGATTCAGGTCTCATTAAACTAGACTTGTCATAGTCATAACAATTATGACTAACCTAGTGGCATGGGTTAGCTCGGATTATTGACCACCTCAGATCAGAACTGTGTCAACAGATATGGCCAGGTAAGTGAGACCGGTGGAAGGAATATGCCATTAACTCATACAAGAACGCATTCAGGTCGAGTAGCTTCCAATTAAAAACCCAGTCGGTCGTATGTGCCAAACTTACCTTAGACACCAAATTGTTGAGTCAGAACCAATTGGGTTAGCCTACAATCCAGACTCTAACCTCTGAGCCTAATTAGGTCTTGCTTGATCGTGACTCGATCTTGACCCAGACTTAATCCTATTAGGCTGGTCAATTTAAGCATTGTTGATCCCATCTAACCAACTCTTGATTCGGTTTGATCAACCGCTTAGACCTAATTGAGCTACCCAAGCCCGAACCCAGTATTATGAATATGTCTTAGATCTAAAATTCTCAATTTTAGACCTAATTAATATTCCATAATCTTAATTTTTAATTAAGTAGGGTTCATAAATAAAATATGCACAATAAATCCTAGGATTTCAGGATCTAGGATTTTGCAGAAAGTAAGTTTTGGGTTTTCTGATTAAGGACGAACGTGCAGCACCCCTACACATCATAAGAACACCCCATCGATGGAAAGGAGAGGGCCTTTAAACCCTTCTTCATTCTTATGACCGGACGGCCAAGAGGAACGCCTTAATCAGGAACATGTAATACTACAAAATAGTTTTAGATCTATATCATATATCTCATATATAAATTTAGATCTAATCAAGGCATATTTTGCATACATCTCATGTATCGAATCATGCATGTTTTCAGATCTAAATTATCTCATAATAATCTAAAAAATTAGATTTAAATTGATCTAATCAAAATAAACTTCTAATCTAGACAATTATGTAGAACTATTCTACAACTAGTCTAGACATGCATCAATCATATCTCATATGATGTTTAAAATTAAATAATTTTTATTTACTATTTTTTAGATGTTATTATAATAATTATAATATCAAAAATAGTAAATAAATAGATCTAAAATATGATTTAATCAAATTAAATTAAAAACATGCAAGACTATTCTATAGAACTATTCTATTTTAGAACTAGTCATGCATATTTTCTAATCTTAGATCCAAATCATTTAATTTTAATTTTTTCTGATTTCAGATCTGATCACATCTCATGTGACATCTAAAATCACTTATTTTTTAATTAAAATAAATTTAAAATTAGATCTAAACACTTTTAGAACCTTGGCTCTGATACCAGTTGAAGAAAAATCCTGATTTTCTGGATCAGGTTCGTTCAGATCTGATCGGATCAAGAGATATATTTCAAAAAAAATTCTTTGATCCTAATCAGATCTTGAGATATTTCAGATCTGATTCTTATTATTCTAATAATAAAAATAAAATCTAAATTAAATCAAATTTAATTTATCTTGATCTAGGGTAATCCTATTATCCGTTGATGATCCTGTAAGCAGCGGAAGGTTCTGGATCTAGCCATTCAAGTGCCTAGCCTCTACCGGTATCCACTCAGGTTAGATCTTGAGATCCTCTTCTTCTCTATCACATCTCCAAAAATTAGATCTGGATCTAATCTGGAGGATCTTCAAAATACCTTTTGAAGATCAGCAGTTATCCTTTGCAGCAGTGCAACCTTCTAGCTTTCAGTCGCCTTTCTCCCACATGGATCGCACCAACTAAGATCCAAATTGCTTTTGGATGTGGAGAGGAGAGGGAGAAGTAGAACTTGGCATGGAGGAGGAAGAACGAGGAAGCCTTGGGGCATGGAGAACTCTTTTCTCATATTTCAGATTCTCCTTGAGTTGGGTGCAGGGTCTTATTTATAGACTAAGCGTGATCCAACTCCTCTTCTTCCCAACCAATCACAACCCTTTATGAAATCAGATCTAAATCTGATTGGTGGTAATAGAGTCCCTTGGATTCCTCCTTAGATGGCACCTAAGACCAGTCAAACTTGGATTCTTAGGAGAACTCTAATTGGAATCCAAAAAGGGAAATGGAGTCCCTTGTCCAACAGGGACTCCTGGGCGCCTCCTAGCTTGGGCACACGCCAAGGGTTGGCGTGTGCCCTCCTCCTTGCCAGGTTCTGGCAGGAGGGACAGGCCACCCACCAGCTCTCCAATAGGTGCGTGACACATGGACAGAAAGTCAAAGTATCAATGGTCAATATTTGACCAGTCAAAGGTCAGACATTTTGACCAAAGTCAAAGGAACGAAGAAATGGCAGGTGACCAAAAATGGCAGGTATTATGTCTTACAAAATAAGACAACCCTTTTCTAACCTTGGACAAGCCTCCAGTCAGACAAAGTGAAGGCCTCTGATCAAGCACAAACTCCTTTGGCTCAGTCAGGACAAATTATTTATGATAGTAAAAGAAGAACGTTAGGTTCAATCGAGTGCTAGCACGATTTTCTTGAAACCTAATTGAATCTCATTCAGATCAATTGAACTAGATCAGTTCAATTGATGATCACCAGATTCAAACCCTTATTTGTGTGATCCCAGTTAGGTTCAGTTCTGTATGGTAATGGGATATGTCATGATCTCTATCATCGACATCATCGAAACTCCTTTCGATGGATCAGAACTCTTCTGATTCGAACAGCTAGAATGATCGATCATCTAAATCATTCTAATTGCTCCCAAAATCCATCCAGTGACACCTAGCAGTATATGGTGGCAACCCATCAGAGCTGAATGCGAACCTCTTGGTGCAGCTACCTGTGTGATTAAGTTCTTCTATCTTGAGCTCCCGATCAGATTAGGGTTAAGGTGAACTCGTCAAACCCTAGTCTCTGTCATATGATGTAATCATTCGATTCAAGTTCCAATGTGAAAACCTAAATAGAAACTCTTTCTATTATTTCACTCTTGCCATGGCCATGGGCTTCTGGACTTGATTCTCATGATCATCATAGGGCTGCTCCTCTACCACCGAGGTAGATAGATTTCCATCTTGATGCAATCCAGTTCCTACAATGAACATGCTATAGCCAACATACACCTCAGGGTTTCCATATGGCTAGGAGACCGAGTTAATGGTGTAGTCAAACTATAACACCCTCAAGGTGAACTGCCGATGCACCTCAGGTCAAAGAACCAGACACACTACTACAGCATCGAGTCAGTCATTGACGAGAAGGTAGACTTTTTAATGACTACTCAAGGTGGTCACGCTCAGTGCCCTCGTTCTCTAACGAGTATCTATACTCTCGCTCCGATGTCACCACACCATAGACTCAAGACTCATCTACTAAAGAGAAGCGATTGTACACCAACCTTCTGGATCAATCACCATCCTCGTGATGATCCTATGGTCAGAAGCATTTTATGAGTTAATAATGATTATTCATATCTTAAATTTTCAACTCTTGAAAATATGAATTATCATTACCATTAACTCAAAGGATATATCACAGACACTAAATACACATATGTGATAGAAAATAATCCATTTTATTGATTTTAGTCAAAATTATAATTTTGCCCCTAGAAGTGTATTACAAGTATCAGCCAATTCTGGTTTCTAGGGCACATATATCTAACATCTAAGATATTTCAGATCTGATATTAAAACTAAAAATTAAAATTAAATCTAATTTAATTTCATACCTTATTCAGGTAATCTGATTATCCTGCCAATGATCTGCTGAAGCTCAGGATTCTAGATGTAGCCATGCAAGTGTCTGGCCTCTATTGGTATCAACTCAAGCAAGATCTAGATGCGATCTCCTTCTAGATTTAATTTCTAAAAATTAGATCTAGATCTAATTCGTAGAGCCTTCAAAGGATGAATGAAGGTCGCGCTCTTGTCTCACGAATACGTAGTATGTCTTCCAAATCCTTGCATCGACACCTTGTTTCTTCCTTCCTAGATTCACTCAACCTTTTAGGCATGGAGAGTGGAGAGAGAGAACTAGAGGGAGGTGTGGAAGAGAGGAGGGGCAGCCTTGCGACATGGTGAATGGGATAAAGCATAAAACCCTAGGTGCAGATAGGGTTTAAATAGATCCTGCTGTGCCATGCTGTGCCACATAGATCCGACCAATCATATTATTTAGATTAATCAAATCTAAATCTGATTAATGAAAAATTATCATCTGATCCAATCAAATTAGAGATCCCTTTAATCCTCCATAAATGACACCAATTTTGGATAAGCCCAAAATCTTTTGGTGCCTAAGAGTTTAAATCCACCATGCAACCTTTAGAGTCCCATCTGTATGGGACTCCTCCCTTTTCCTCATGTGCGCATGCGAACTAGGGGTGTGTGCACATTCTTCTGCATGGAATCTAAGAGGGTGTGCACCCCATGGAGATGTCCAAAGGGGGTGCACACCCCTGCCCCTTCTTTCCTGCATTGAGATATTTCATGTCTCGACAATGGTAAGAAATGGCAGGTGGCAATAAGAATTAGTAGGTGTTGTCTTATTTTCATCTGATGGATTAAGACAACTATTGTTTGACTTGGACAAGCTCTAGTAAAGTAAATACAAACCAATGTATAGTTCTCTAGGAAGCCCAAACCAATTTGGCTCAATCAAGACGAACCAAAAAGACTACAGAAGGAGAAAGTTAGGCTCAATCGTGTGCTAGCTTGATTTTTTTAAACCTAATTGGATCTAATCCAAATCAATCGAACTAGGTTAGCTCGATTGATCACTTCCAAACCCAAATTCTTATTTATGTGATCGAGTTAGGTTCAGTTCCGTATGATAATGAGATATGTCATAAACTCCATCATCGACATCATCGAAACACCTTTCGATGAACCAGAACATTTTTGATTCATACAATTAGAATGATCGATCATCAAGATCATCCTAATTGCTCCCAAAATTCACCAGTGACACCTAGCAGTATATGGTGACAAGCTATTAGAACTAAAAGTGAATCTCTTGATGTAGCTACTTATGTGATTGGATTCTTCTATCTTGAGTTCCGACAGGATTAGGATTAAGGTGAACTCGTCAAACCCAATATCTATCATATGAATTAATCATTCAATTCGAGTCTAATGCGAAATCCTAAGGAAAACTCTTTCTATCATCTTTACACTACCATGGCCATGGGCTTATGGACTCAATCTCATGATCATCATAGGGCTACTTCTCATCTACCAAGGTAGATAGATTCCTTATTGGTGCAATCCAATTCCTACAATGAACATGCTATAGCCAACATGCACCTAAGGATTCCAAATAGAAAGAAGACCGAGTTATGGTATAGTCAAACTATAACACCCTCAAGGTAAACTACCAATACACCTCAGATTAAAGAATCAGACACACCACTGTAGTGTCGAGCCAGTCATCAACAAGAAGGTGGATTCGCTTATGACTACTTGAGGTGGTCACGCTCAATGCTCTCGTTCTCTAATGAGTACCTGTACTTTCATTTCAGTATCTCCACACCACAAACTCAAGAATCATCTATCCTAGGAAAGCGATCATACACTAACCTTTTGGATCGATCACTATCCTCGTAATGATTCTTTGGTCAAGATTTGTTTATAAGTTAATTATGAAAATTTATGTCTTAAATTTTAAACTCTAAAAAATATGAATTATTATTATCATTAACTCAAAGGATGTATCACAGACACTTTAAAAATACATTATGATAGAAAATAATTTTTTTATTAATTTATTGTTAAAATTATAAAATTACCCTTAGAAGTGTATTACAAGTGCTTAGTCAATCTAGCTTCTAGTGCATACATCTAACAAACTTCCACTTGACCTAAAGCCAATTGGCTACAAATCTAAGTCCCATCTTCTCAAGGTGGGCTTCGATCTTTTGTTGCCCCAATGACTTCATTAGTGGGTCAGCCACATTATCTACAGTGTCGACTCTCTTGATCTCGACATATTTCTTCTTGAGATAATCATAGATCAGATAGAATTGCTGCTCGATGTGCTTATATTTCTAGTAAGACCTTGGCTCCTTAGCTAGGGCTATCGCATCATTATTATCATAGTACAGAGGAACGACATCTGATGGCATCACTTCGAGCTCTATAGCAAACTTTTTGTACCAGAATGCCTCCTTCGCAGCCTCCAATGCTGCGATATACTCTATTTTCATGATGGAATCTGCTATCACCGTCTGCTTGGAACTCTTTCAGCTAACAGCAACACCATTGCAAACAAACTAACCTCCAGATATTGACTTTCAATCATCTATGTCGGATAAAAAATTCGAGTATGTATATCCCTGGACTTGGAGTTCTTCATTACCAAAGACTAGAAGTATATCCTTAGTCCTTCTCAAGTACTTAAGGATACACTTCACAGAAGTTCAGTGCTCTTCACCTGGATTCAACTAATACCTATTCATGACACTCACAGCATGGGCAATATCAGGTTGTGTACATAGCATGGCATACATGAGGTTTCCTGTTGCTGAAGTATAAGGGATCTTGTTCATGCGTTCAATCTCCTTAGGTGTGCTAGGATACATCTTCTTGGAGAGATGAATACCATGTCTAAAGAATACTAGATCTCATTTGGAGTTTTTCATGCTAAACCTCTTTAACACCTCCTCTATATACATTTTCTGTTAAGGTCCTAGCATCCCACTAGTCTATCTCTATAAACCTTTATTTTCAGAATAAAGGATGCTTTTCTTAGATCTTTTATAGAGAACTCTATAGACAACCATATTTTGACCATGGTCAACATGAAAATATCATTTTCAATTAGGAGGACGTCATCCACGTACAATACGAGGAAGACAACAATGCTCCCACTGACCTTTTTGAATACACATGATTTCTTCTCATTTTTGAAAAAATCAAATGATTTGATCACATCATTGAAATAAGCATTCCAACTCTGAGATGATTGCTTAAGTCCACATATAGACCATTGCAGCTTGCATACCTTATGATCACCATCACTGAATGTAAAACCAAGCAGCTATTCTATATAGATATCTTCCTCAAGATATCCATTTAAGAATGCCATTTTCACATCTATCTAACATATTTTATAATCAAAATAGGTTGCAACAACAAGCAAAGTGTGGATGGATTTAAGCAAGGCTGCTGGCGAAAAGATATCAAGATAGTCAATGTCTTCGCACTGACTATACCCTTTTGTTATGAGCGTTGCTTTGAATGTCTGTACATTTCCATCGGCACCTATCTTTCTCTTGAAGATCTATTTACACCCAATAGATACTGTTCCTTCAGGTAGATCTACCAAAGTCCAAACTTGGTTCAAACGTATTGAGTTAATCTCTGACTTCATTGCCTCTAACCATTTCTCGGAGTTAATATTTGATATCATCTCATCATAGGTTTTAGGATCATCACATAAACCCCATTTCTCATGAGAAATATTTTCTCAACATCCTCTAAAATAGTATCTTTCAAGAGGACAGAAAATCCTAGTTGGATTTTGAGGTGGAGGAGGTAGTGTTTGGACTGGCTCAATCTGATTTGGTTCCATAGGTTCCTTAGCTAATTGTTGTTCAGAGACCTTTTCCTCTAACCTAATCTATCTCTTGATGCCACCATCTTGAATAAACTATTTTTCAAGAAAAATGGCATGTCGACTTACAATCACATTATGGTCTTCTAGAAGATAGAAATAATATTCTAACAACTCTTTAGGATATCTAATGAATCGAGCTCTAAAGGACCTAAATTCTAACTTGTCCACCTGCTGTCTCTTGACATGAGCCAGACAACCATAGATTCTGAGGTGATTCAGACTTGGTTCCTTACCATGCCATATCTCATACATTATGGTAGAAATGGTTTTAGAAGGAATTCTATTCAGTAAATATATTGCTATCACAAGACTATATCCCCAAAGAAACTCAAGAAGGTCCATTAAGCTCATCATGGATCGGACCATATCTAATAAGATTCAATTTCTCCATTCTGAAATCCCATTGAGTTGAGGCATTTCAGGTGGAGTCCATTATGATACTATGTCATTATCTTTGAGATAGTCCAAAAATTTTCTACTAAGGTATTCACCTCCTCTATCTGATTGATGAACCTTAATGTGTTTTCCTATTTGGCTTTCTACTTCAAGTCTAAATTTCTTAAATTTTTTAAAGACTTCAAACTTATGTCGCATCAAATATACATACCCATACTGAGATAAATCATCGATAAACATGATGAAGTAGATATAATTGCCTCTAGCTGGCACATTAAATAGGCCGCACACATCTGTTTATACTAGGGCAAGTAGATCTATGGCCTATTTCTCATGTCCTACAAAAGAGAGCTTGGTCATTTTGCCATGAAAGCATGATTCATAAATTGGATATGACTCAAAAGTTAATGGACTCAATAGCCTGAATTTCTCTAATTTGTTAATCCTATCTTCAGCTATATGACCTAGCCTAAGGTGCCATAGATATCTATCATTTAGACTATCCCTAGGTCATTTTGATCCTATGGCATTCACATTTTGCTCAATATTAAAAATAGAAATATCAATATATAACTAATAGAGACCATTTGTAAGAAAACTACTTGTAATTTTATTTTTTTCAAAAAGAATATTACAATGATCCTTAAGAAAACTAATTACATAGCCTTCCTGTGCTAAACATGAAATAGAAATCAAATTCTTGCTTACTATAGGCACATAAAAATAGTTCCTAAGTACTAAATCTAATCTTGATGGTAGTCAAAGAAGATAGGTTTACATGACCATAGCAGCAACTTTTGCTTCCTTCTCGACATGTAGGATCATCTCACCATCCCTTAACCTCCTGCTCTCCTCAAGTCCCTATGTAGAAGTCTACAAGTGAGCACTCAAATCAAAGTCCAGCACCTAATTGGATGTAGAAAAAATTGTAAGGTTAGATTCTATAATGAACACACCTCCAAAAGGACCTGCCTTCTTCTTGTTCTTCAGGCTGGCCAGGTATAAAAGATAGTTCCACTTCTAATGGCCATCGGTGTTGTAATGAAAATATTTTTCTTTATCCACAGTCTTCTTCTTTGGTTCTCCCTTCTTCTTCCCACTTTCAGTCTTCTACTTCTTAGAAAATGATCGACCACTAGAGATTGCCGGAGGTGGGAATCAGGATCTCACTAGAAAACCTATAAGATAAAGTCCCAGCTAGAGATGGCTCTGGTATGGATCCTCCAATAGTCAAATTAGTATTCCAACCAACAAGAATGGAGCACTTAGGAGATTGAAAAAGAAATGAGAGTTTAGAGAAGAAAACATATTTAGAAGATCTTATTTATAGATGGAGCCTATAACAGATTGATGGTGATAGCCACAATAGAATGTCAGTAGGCTGTTTAGGCCGCTTAGAGTTTGTTATGGAGGGTGGACTATCATTTATCATGACTTGCTGGTGGTTGGATATTTTTTGCTAGAGTTTGGATGAAAGGTCAGATGCTCCCAAGCTTGATCGTGAGTCATTTGTCCTGAAATTAAGCCATTGGGGCATAGGATCGAATGGAATGAGCTTGAAGTGTTGGAAAACCATGTAGGATTTCATGCATATATTTTGAAAATTTTTTGAAACTAGATATAGTGGAAGACATAGATTAAACTATTTAACCTATTTATGCATGTGATCTAATTAGTAAACCTAATATCTAGGATTTATAACATATCATGATACATGAATAAATCTAAAAAAATAAATTAGGGATTGGTATTGATCATATCAATATCCTAAGTCTAGAACTATTCTAGAAAATCTTAGATCGTATCTAGATCATAAAAGATATCAAATCTCTTACCTTTGGAAGGGTCGAGAGCACCACAGTTGATTTTCATCATTGTCCTTATTGCTTGAAGCTACACAGCATATCCGACCTCTGCAGATTGTCCATACGAAGTTGCCATGTAGATCGGAGGTTCATCGAAGTGCTAGCTTCTTACAGATCCCTCCTGATGGTCGATCTATAAAGATTTCTTTAGATCTCTTGGATACTCTAAAAGATGAAGAATAGGAGGAGGATGAAGGGAGAAGTCCAAATCTTGGATCTCCCAAAAGGAAAAAAATAGAAGGGTTAAGAAAAAGCCATAAGAGAAGACACATTTTTTCTTTCAGGCATCAACCATTGATGTCCTGAATACATCTCCGTGCCAGGATAAGAGGAGACCTTCTACTCTAAAATTTTTTCATGCCCTCTCTTCTTTTCTCTCTCATTTTTTTCATGAAAAAATCTTCTCAAAAGATAGAAAAGAAAAGCTCAAAAAGAAACCCTAAAGAGAAGCCCTTCTTCTCTTCCTTTGTTCTAGTCAGGACATGATCCTTTCATGTCCTAAAGAAACCCTTTTCTCCAAGGTTGTAGGCACCATATGCCCTCATGCCTCCTCTCTCTCTTTTTAGGTTTGTGCATTGAAAAATATGAGGTTCTCATGCCCAACTCCCTTAACTATAGGTGCCACAAATTAATGGAAAGAAGAAAAGGGAAAGGACTCTAATTGATAGAGTCCTTGGGGCGTTTAACTCTTGGATGCCCCCTTCCATATTTTAGGCGTGAGAAGACTCTCTCCTTCATGTAAAAAATCTGTAAGAAAGGAATAAGTGTCGTGCTATATTAAAAAGATAGCATGGAACAAATTTAAAAGGGAGGAAGAGTTTTGAAAAACCAAAACTCTATCAAGACTTGCCTTGTTTGACTATTTCAAACAACATTCCAAAAAACCATGAGAGAAAGGGTGGCCTAGGCTCTCCTTAAGCATAAGAAATCTCACACCAAATGGAGAGAATAGTGGCATCACAAATTGAGAGCTTGGCATGGGGAATTTCTCCTTTGGCATAAGAGATTAGGAGTCCTAGTCCAACTAAGACTCTCCTATTTAAACTAGGCCAAAGCCATTTTGAACCCAATTGAATCTGGATTAATGCAACCTAATTAAAAGATGATCCTAGTCCAACTAGGAGCCTAACTAAATTAGATTAAACTAGATTTAAATCTGATTTAAATCCTAACTCAATTAGAAATTAGGTGCACTCAAGTTCTAGTCTAACAAGAAATTACTTTTTCCTTATAATTAGCTTATCTCATAAACCAATTGGACTTAACCCAATTAAGTCTAAGTTAATTCTAATTGAATCTAATTTAATTAGACTTGATCTCAGCCTAATTGCTCAATCAAATTAAATTAATTAGTAATCCAATTGCTAATCGATCCTCTTGTAATATTGCACTTGATCGATCATCAATCACATTGATGATTCGATTACTAAATGATTCTCAATCATCGATCAACTATCTGATCAAGTAATAACCTTTATGTGTGTGATGCCATAGGTTTGAACCTAAGCCGATAGTATAGGAACCAATTTCTATACCAATCAAAATGATCATCTAGCAATGACACCTAATGTCTGGATAGATCGAATTTATGCAAAGCAACATTCTTAGAATCCTTGCCTATAGTTACGATATAATTCATCTCTTTGATCCATAATGCTCAGGATGACTTTGACATAGCTATCAATACTCATACAAGTCATCCATCTTGTACTTCAAATTTTGCAAATCTCGTGACTCCTTACGAAGATTACCCAGGCCTAGGTTTTGTTAAATTGAAACAAAGCGAGACATTCGCTTCCTGAACATAATCAGGAGTGGTCAATCCCATCTTGATTCACACACTAGCTCTATAAGTACTTAACTATACCCAAAAATATTTCAATCTTATATTAGAAATATAGATAGTTTGGCATCAAAGTACAATGAGTTGCTTGCAAATCACTATGGTGATCTTAGGTCGAAGGGATACTTATATCGATTGGCCTTAGCTTGCTACTCTTGATAGTAGAGTGCTACATTGATCACGTTCAATATAGATGTACTCCTATATCTCACCTGCATGCCATAATAGTGCCTTCACACTACTTGATTACGAAGATAACCAATGCATATGACATACAGTGACCTATACTCGATAAGTTATTATTCTTGTTAATAACTTATTATTTGGTCATGAACATATTTAAGAACCATCCAATAAATCCTTCTTTATCCATTGAGTGTGGTTCTAAAAATTTCACCATAACTTAGGAGTTTATTTAAGGAAGATAGAACTTTTATGATGAATAAGCCAAATAATAATGATTATTTGATAATTTATATACTAATTTCAATCATCTACAACTTAGATGATTGGCTTTAGGATATATTTTCTAGTAACTCCCACTTGGACTAAAGCTAATCAAAATAAAATCAAATATCCTATCTTCCACTTGAGTTCATAGAACTCCTTAGTTTCAAGACTTCAGTAAATGGATCGGTCAAGTTTTCCCTTTTTTTTTATCGGTCTTCTGAAGGTCGATGTCACCCTTATCCAAAATCTCTTGAATAAGGTGATAGCATAGTAGAATAAACTAGTTCTACAATACACCTTTGGTTCTTTAACATAATCTATGTCTCTAATGCTACATTAGGACAAGACCATCGATGAAAAGTGCCACTCCCAGCTTGCTAATGAACTTATGCCACCATACAGCCTACATGGTAGCATCAGATGCCATGATGTACTCTACATCATCAACAGCATAGGCTATAGTATTCTGCTTGAAACTTTTTCAATAGATTGCTCCTTCTATATAGGATAAATTCACGATCCAATACTCTTCTACCGTCATCTTTATCTGACTAAAAACTGAAATCAAATCATAAGTTTCAAGTCAATTTCTCCATATATAAGTCATTGGATCTTAGTATTTCTCAAATACTTAAGGATTGTCTATACAATTTTTTAGTGGTTCTCATTTGGATCAGACTGGTATCTGCTCACTACCTCTAGTGAGTATACCATGTCCAATCTCATACATGAATTAGGACAATCCAAGTATCCTTTTAGACCTATCTTTATAGATCTTCATCCCTAGGATGAAGGATGCTTCTTCCAAATCCTATATGGAGAAATAAGATAACCGCTAAACATTTATTTCTTATAATGCTGAAACGTCATTTCTGTTTAAGAGAATATCATCCACATACAATACAAAAAATAATATTATAGAACCATTTGCCCATTTATAGATGCAGAGTTCATCTTCATTCATAATGAAGACATATGTTCAAAATGCATGTTCTGAGATGATAGGCAAATTGGCTTTATGGATCTATACCTTCCCGTCTGCGCCACTCTAATCCTTTTAAAAATTCATTTGCACCCAATAAATTTTATCCCTTTAGGTGGATCAACTAGTGTCCATATACTATTGATCTTCATGGATTCTAACTCAAATTTCATGGCTGCAAGCCACTTCTCAGAGTTAGACCTTTGCATAATATCCATATAGGTGATCGGAACCTCATTGATTCTCATTGTTCTCATCAAGCTCAACAGGATCACCATCTTGGACCTAGAACCAAAGTGTCTATCTAACTAGCGTGGTACTTTACTGAATCTTCTTTATGGTGCCAAATTAATGAGCTCCAGATTTGATCTAATCAAATACAATTCTATAGATTTACTAAATTATGTCAGTTCTTTCTACTGATCAAACATTCTCAAGTTCAACTTTACAGGAATCAATTTCTTCTCTAAGGAACTTTTTTTTCCAAAAGGATTGTCTTATTGCTGACGAACATCTTATGTCTTTTAGCATGGTAGAACTAATAACCCTTAGTTTTCTTGGGGAATCCTATAAACATACGCCTATGGGAATCGAGCTCCAAATTTATCTGTGTGCAAATGTTTGATGTAGACCTGACAACCTCAAGCCCGAAGGTGAGGGAGTCTAGGTCTACGCCCAATCCATATCCCATATAGAGTCTTTGTAATAGATTTACTCAAAATAATTTTTAGAGTAAAAATAAGCAGTCTCAAGATCATAATCCTAAAATAAAAATAGGTAGACTAGTAAAGCTCATCATGGATCGAATCATGTCTAACAAAGTTTAATTTATTCTTTTTGATCCACCATTATCATGTGGTGTTCCAAAAGGATTTCACTATGAGAAAATCCTATTCTGTTCTAGATATGTTAAAAACTCACTTGATAAGTATTCACCTCCTAGATCTAATCGAAGATTTTTAATACCTTTTCTAGTTTATTTTTTTATTTTATTATAGAATCGTTTGAATATTTCAAATATTTCAAGCTAAATGTATCCATACCTAGATAGGTCATCTGCAATCATAATGAAATATTAATAAATGATGAAGCTCAACTTTGATTGATCAACCTAACCACTATTAGAGAGACACTTTCAAGTCATCATATGATAAATGATAATTCCAATATCTTAATGAACACCAGGCATAAGGCGCCTCTAATGTCCACCCAGACTATTGGACCCATTACCAAACACATTAATGGAAGGCCATGACTCGATTATCACCATAACTTTGTCATTTTAAGGACCTAATAATTTTAGAGGATTTAAAATTATTAGTGATTTAAGGATAGAGAAGATATAGATCAAATTGCTTCTACTAACTTTTTACCAAGTCAAATCCTCCCACTGACTTCTCAAGTCATTGATGAGGACTAGAATTAATTTTGGTCCATGGACACCTAGATCAGTCTCACTGAATAAAATCAGTCTTATTGATTTTTTATGTGACATGGGTTAGCACGAATCAATGAGCAACCTAATCAAAAGTTGATTAACCATATTAGCCTGGTAAGTGAGATCGATGAAAGAGTCTGCCAATGATTGCCTTTGACACTATAAAAAATGGCTAGGTAAGTGGGTTGCCAATTAAAGACCACTAGTTTGGAAATATCAGACTTACCTTAGATACCAATCATTTTATCAGTCTTGATTTGGTCTGTCTAAAGACTCGAGCTCAACTACTAAGCCATGATCAGGTCCATTTGTTAGATGTATGAACTATGATCAAATACAACTATTGAATTAATCTATAGAGAAGAAATGACCTAATCCTAATTAACTAGTAACTAGGTTTGATCAATTTCTAGTCTTAATCCATATTTAATCTAACCCTAGGTCAAACCCAATTAATGATCTGATCAAAGCAAACCCATTACTCTTTAACCTATGATTTATTAAATTATCTTAGGATCTTCAAATCACAAACCTAGATCCTAAACAATCATTTAATTCTTAATTAAGCTCAAGGCTGATGGGTTAGGGTTCAGACCTCAGAGCTACATTCTGATTTAATCTTTTGAAATATTTTCAAAGTGTGAACAATTTACATTGAATCACATTCAATTCATGGTTTTAGATCTGATTTATTTCAATGTTTAGATCATGTCCTAGGATTTTGAATCGAGGGTTTTACAGAAAGTAAGTTCATAATTTAAATTACACAAAGCATATATGTCATACATATGCATTCTAGATTCAAAAATCAAAACTACATATCCACATATGCAACATGAGGATCTAGATTTAAAACATGAAAGGTATCATATAGATCTTATCTAAATGATAAAAAAATGTGCATAAATCAATTAATTTTAGATTTAAAATCTAAAAATAAATCATAAATCTTCTTAGATCTTATCTAACTAATTTGTTGATGTAGAAAATGGTGTTGGCGTCAGAGTCGTTGGAGCTAGTGGAGATGAGGTCACCGATGAGACCTACAAGAAGAAGTCTAAACCGAAGGTGGATGGCTCTAGCAGGACCCTCCGATGCTCAAGTTGGTTTTCTGACCAACAAGAATGGAGTACTCAGGAGAATTAGTGTAGGGAAGAGAGCTTAAGAGAGAAGAAGCATATCTGAAGGGTCCTTTTTATAGGCGGAGCTCGTAATAGATCGATCGTGATGGTTATAACCATCTGCTAGTGGGCCATTTGGGCCACAATGAGTTTGTTATAAAGAATGAGTTATCATTCTATTAAGATTTGTAGGTAGTTGAGATTGATTTGTTAGAGTTCAAATGTGGTTTCTACCTCTATTAGAGGGCTATGCGAGTTGGGATGGAGTGCTTGAAGTTAAATAGGATGAACTTGGGGATCAACCTTTGAGTGGCATGTGATGAACTAGCAATTGATTAAAGCCTGCTGATGCTGCTTGCAATAGCATCAAGGAGTTTGGCCACTATGGAATTCATTTAGAGATGAATTTAGCTGGACAAGGTTCCTGGCATAAGGTTGACGAGTTATGCATTGTCAGCTGCGAAGAAATTTGGCTGTACCCAAGGTTTGCCATAAGCAAGGTCAGATGGTGTTGGGATTTGGCATTCAATGGAGTTCAATTAGCATTGCTCTTTATGGCTCTCAGGAATCCTGCCACCTTTAAAGTCATCCACAAGCTAGCAACTATTCTAGATCGAAGGTCAAAGAGAATAATGGATTTGTTGATTAGGACTATGGTTAGGTTCTCCAGGGAGAAGCTTGAATTCACATTAATGATGAGATCCTTTTTGCCGACTCAAGTTTGCACAACTAATTCTTGACGCAGGAGTGTCAAGGCTTGCCATTCATAGAGTAGGGTACAGAAGTTCGATTAAGGAAGAGTTCTGCTTATCCGAGGTAAAGGGAAAATCCTATTTCTCGGATCAGGTTTGTTCAGATTTGATTAGATCAAGAGGGATATTTTAAAAATTTTCTCTTAGATCCAAATCAAATCTGAGACTCTTCAAATCTAATTTTATTGATCTAACAAAATAAAATAAATTAAATTAAATTAAATCTAATTTAATTATACCTTATTGTGGGTAATCTTGTTACCCTATGGTGATCTTGATATTTTTCTGAGGTTCTGGATGTAGCCATGCAAGCACCTGGCCTCTAACGGTATCCACTCAAGTAGGATCTGGAGATCTTCTTCTTCTTAATCTATACTCCAAAGATCAGATCTGGATCTGATCTTGAAGTCTTCAAAATTCCTTTTGAAGAACGGATGTTGTCTCTTGCAGCAGTGCTGCCTTCTTGCTTTCTTGTTGCCTTTCTTTTGCTCGGACGCACCAAACTGAAGCCCAAAACCTTTTGAACATGGAGAGGAGAGAGAGAATCTAAAGGAGGCATGGAGAAGGAGAGAGAGGGGCTATGTGGCATGGATAAAGGGTAGAAGCACTCAATCTTAAGCACAGATAAGGTTTATATAGACCCTACTATGTCATGCAGTGCCACATCATCCCATCCAATCATGGCTCTTCATGCAATCAGATCTAAATCTGATTGGTGGGATGACATCATCTGATCCAATTAGATTAGAGTCCCTCACAAACCTCCTTAGGTGGTGCCAAGATTGATCAAAGAAGAGTCTTTGGCACCACCCAAGTAGAGAGGATGAAGCAACTGTAGTCCCATCCGTATGGGACTCCAATCTTTATCCTCTTTGGGTGCATGACACATGGGCAGATGTCTAAGTATCAAAGGTTAATGTTTGATCAATGTTCAAAGATAAGATTTAGTAGGTGATGAAGAATGGTAGGTATTGTCTCATATTTATCTTATAAATTAAGATAATCCTTTTCTAACCTGGATAAGCTCCAGTCAGACCAAGTAAAAGTTCCTGAGTGAGCCCAAACACATTTGGCTCAGTCGAGATAACTTTTAATGATTATTGAAAAAGAATATCAGACTCAATCGTATGCTAGCATGATTTTCTTGAACCTAATTGAATCTTATTCAAATTAGTTGAACTGGGTTAGTCTAATTGATGATATCTAAATCCAAACTCTTGATTGTGTAATCTAGTTAGATTCAGTTCTATATGGTAATGGGATATGTCATGATCTCTATCATTGCCATCATCGAAACACCTTCTGATGGATCAAATTTTTTTTGATTCAGACAACTAGTATGATCGATCATCCAAATCATTCTAATTGCTCTCAAAATCCATCAGTGACACCTAGCAGTATATGGTGGCAACCCATCAAAATTGAAGATGAACTTCTTGGTACAGTTATCTGTGTGATTAAGTTCCTTCATCTTGAGCTCCGATCGGATTAGGGTTAAGCTGATCTCATCAAACCCTAATTTTTGTTATATGAATTAATCATTCGATTCAAGTCTGATGTGAAAACTCTAATAGAAACTCTTTCTATCATTTTACTCTACCATAGCCATGGGTTTATGAAATTGACTCTCATGATCATCATAGGGTTGCTCCTCATCTACCAAAGTAGATAGATCCCCTATTGGTGTAATCCAATTCCAATAATGAGCATGCTATACACCTCAGGGATCTGAATGGCTAGGAGATCGAGTTATGGTGTAGTCAAACTATAACACCCTCAAGGTGAATTGTCGATGCACCTCAGGTCAAAGAACTAGATACACCACTGCAGCTTCAAGCCAGTTATTGATGAGAAAATAGACTTTCTGATGACTGCTCGAGGTGGTCACACTCAGTGCCCTTGTTCTCTAATGAGTACCTGTACTCTCGCTCTGGTATCTCTACACCGTAGACTTAAGACTCATCTATCTTAGAAAAAGAAAGCGATCGTACACCAACCTTCCAGATCATTTACCATCCTCATGATGATCCTACGGTCGGGAGCATTTTATGGGTTAATAATGAATATTCATGTCTTAAATTTTCAACTCTTGAAAATATGAACTATCATTACCATTAACTCAAGGGATGTATCACAGACACTTTCAAATATATACTATGATGAAAAATAACATATTTTATTATTTATAGTCAAAATTATAATTTTGCCCTTAGATGTGTATTATAAATATTAGCCAATTCTGACTTCTACGACACATATATCTAACAAACTTTCACTTGACCTAAAGCCAATTGGCTACAAATCTAAGTCCCATCTTCTTAAGTTGAGTTTCGATCTTCTACTGGCCCAATGGATTTATGAGTGGGTCTGTCGCATTATCTACGGAGTTGACTCTCTTGACCTCGACATAACCTTTCTCGAGATAATCGCGGATGAGATGATATCGTCGCTCGATGTGCTTAGATTTCTGATGAGACCTCGACTCCTTAGCAAAGGCTATGGCACCATTATTATCGCGGTAGAGAGGAATGGCATCTGATGGCATCATTTTGATTTCTGCGGTAAATTTTTTATTCTAGAATGCCTCCTTTGCTGCTTCTGACGTAGTGATGTACTCTGCTTCCATGGTGGAATCTGCTATCACTGTCTGCTTGGAACTCTTCCAACTAACAGCACCACCATTACACACAAATAGACTCTTAGATGTCAACTTTTGTTCATCTATATCGAACATAAAATCCAAGTCTGTATACCTCTGAACTTGGAGTTCTCCATTACCAAAAATCAACAACATATCCTTAGTTCTTCTCAAGTACTTAAGGATACATTTCATAGAAGTCAAGTGTTCTTCACTTGGATTCGACTGATATCTACTCGTGATACTCATAGCATGGGCTATATCAGGTCGTGTACATAACATAGCATTCATGAGGCTCCCTATTGCTGATGCATAAGAGATCTTGCTCATGCATTCTATCTCCTCAGGTGTGCTAGGGCACATCTTCTTGGAGAGATGAATGCCATGTCTGAAGGGGACCAAACCTCTCTTGGAGTTTTTCATGCTAAATCTTTTTAGCACTTCCTCTATGTACATCTTCTATGAAAAACCTAGCATCCTATTCGTTCTCTCTATAGACCTTAATTCCTAAAATGAAGGATGCATCTCCTAGGTCTTTTATGAAGAATTCTTTTGATAACCATATTTTAATTGTGGTCAACATGAAAACATCATTCCCAATAAGGAGTATATCATCCGCGTACAGTGTGAGAAAGACAATAGCACTTCCACTGACCTTTTTGAAAATACATGATTCCTCCTCATTTTTGATGAAACCAAATAATTTGATCATATCATTAAAATGAGTATTCCAGCTCTGAGATGCTTGCTTAAGTCCATATATGGACCTTTGCAGCTTATATAATTTTGTGATCAGCATCACTGTATGTGAAACCTAGTGGCTATTCCATATAGATATCTTCCTCAAGGTATCCATTTAAGAATGCCATTTTCATGTCCATTGGCCATATTTTATAATCAAAATAGGCTGCAATAGCAAGCAATATATAGATGGACTTTAGCATAGCTACTGGCAAAAAGGTATCCTGATAGTTAATGCCTTTGCACTGACTATACCCTTTTGCCATTAATCTAGCTTTCAATGTCTCCATATTTTCATCTACACCAATCTTTTTCTTATAGATCCATTTACACCCAATAGATACTATATCTTATGGTAGATCTACCAAGGTCCAGACTTGGGTTGAGTGCATTGAGTCAATTTCTGACTTCATTGCCTCAAACCATTTCTTGGAGTTGATATCCGATATCGCCTCGTCATAGATTTTGAAATCATCACCATGAAATCCATTATCTACACGGAACATTTTCTCTACTTCCTCTAAAATAGTACCTAAGTACCTCTCAAGGGGATGGGAAACTCTTTTTGATCTACGAGGTGGAGGAGGTAGTGATTGTATTGGCTCAACCTAATTTGGTTCCATGGGGTCCTTAGCTCTTTACTCTTATAAGACTTTCTCCTTAAGCTTGATCTGCTTTTCAATGCTGCTATCTTGAATAAACTATTTTTCAAGAAAGATGGCATGTCGACTCACAATCACATTATGGTCTTTTAGAATGTAGAAATAATATTTTAATGACTCTTTAGGACATCCTATAAATCGAGCCCTAAATGACATATAGTCTAACTTATCCACTTATTGTCTTTTGATATGAGCCAGACAACCCCAAATTCTGAGATGACTCAGACTTGATTTCTTACCATGCCATATCTCATATGGTGTGGTAGGAACGGTTTTAAAGAAAACCCTATTCAATATATATATAGCAGTTAATAGACTATGTTCCCAAAAAAATTAAGAAGATCAGTGAAGCTCATCATGGATCGAACCATATCTAATAGGGTCCGATTCCTCTGTTCTGAAATCCTATTGAGTTGAGATGTTCCAGGTGGAGTCCATTGAGAGACTATGCCATTTTGCTTGAGATAGTTCAGGAATTTTTGACTAAGGTATTCACCTCCTCGATCTGATCGAAGAACCTTAATAGATTTTTTAATTTGCTTTTCTACTTCATATCTAAATTTCTTCAACTTTTCAAAAGCTTCAAACTTGTATCTCATAAGATACATGTACCCATATCGAGATAAATTATCGATAATGGTTATGAAGTATACAAAGTTGCCTCTAGTCCGTACATCAAATGGACTACACACATCAGTATGTACTAGGGCAAGTAGATCTATGGCCCTTTCCTCATGTCCCACAAAGGGAGCTTAGTCATTTTGCCATGAAGACATGATTCATAAATTGGATATAACTTGAAAGTCAACGGACTCAATAGCCTAATTTTCTTTAATTTGTTAACCCTATCATCTGCTATATGACCTAGCCTTAGGTGCCATAGATACTTATCGTTTGGACTATCCCTAGGTCATTTTGATCTTATGGCATTCACATTTTCTCAACATTAAAAATAGATACATTAATATGTAACTGATAGAGACCGTTAATGAGGAAACCACTTACAATTTTATTTCTTTCATAAAAAATATTACAATGGTCCTTAAGAAGACTAATTACATAGCCTTCTTGTGCTAAACATGAAACAAAAATCAAATTTTTGGTTGCAGCAGGCACATAGTAACAATCCCTAGGTACTAAATCTAAGCCAGATGGTAGTCAAAGAGGATAGGTTCCCACGACCACAGCAACAACTCTTACTTCATTTTCGACGTGCAGGATGATCTCACCATCCCTCCGCCTTCTGCTATCCTCAAGATCCTGCATGGAAGTGCACAAATAAGCACTAGAACAGGAGTCAAGCACCCAGCTGGATGCAGAAAAAATCGTAAGGTTAGATTTAATAATGAGCATATCTCCAAAAGGATCTGTCACCTTCTTATTCTTCAGGGTGGCCAGATATATAGGATAGTTCCGCTTCCAGTGGCTGTCTATGTTATAATAGAAATAATTTTCCTTATCAGCGACCTTCTTCTTCAGCTCTACCTTCTTCTTCTTTCCACCTTTCACCTTCTACCTTTTCATAGATTTCTTCTTCTTTCCAAAAGACTTTCTCCTAGAAGAAGTCCGTTTCATAACAAGTACTGAGCCTTTAGAACCTTTCATAAAAAGCTTAGCAGTAATCGACATGTTCATTAGTTCGGGTAGAGTACTCTGAAGTTTATGCATATGGTAGTTCATGATGAACTATCCATATGCATTAGTCAAAGATTGCAGAATTATATCATTATGTAGATCCTGGTCTAACTTCACTTCGAGCTTCTCAAGCTCTTCCAAGTTCTTGATCATCATCAGACAATGATCTTAAACTGACTGTCCATCATGCATTTTAGCCTTAAAAAGTTATTTAGTGATCTGATATTTTGCTGCGCGACTATGTTCACGAAACAACTCTTATAGGTGAGCCAACATTTGATGGACAGTCCTGATATCTTCATATTGGCGCTGAAGCTCATCAGACATCGAGCCCAACATGTACTATCTGACCTTGTTATCTTCATCCATCCATTTGTTAAGAGACGCTCTCTATTCAGCATACGGATGGGCTGGTAAGGTGGGGGGATCCAGGTTCAATACGTGAGTTAATTTCTCGAAATCTAAAATGATTTTGAAGTTCTGGAGCCAATTCTTGTAATTAGATCTGGTTAGTCTATGGATATCCAGGATACGTGCTAGTGGATTGGATGCAGTCATTTTCCTATAGAGAGTTAAAGTTTTTAGTTAGATTTTATAATTAAGACTTGACCAATTTATTTAAAAATTTGATTTTTAAATAAATTAGCTTCCACTATTTTTTGGATCCCTACACTCCCTCTGTAAAGATATAAAAATCTTCATGATTAATGATTTCTAGTGGGTGGTGCAGTCCCACCAACTAACTCATCACCTCACCTAATAGTTATTGATGATGGATTAGCCAATGAGTAAAGAACTCTTGTCTAATGATTCTCTAATCATGGTGCACCCATGCTTGGTCTCTAATTCATGAATCTCACCATGCCCGAAATATTGATTCACTCCTTAGTTAAGTTAGACCCACCATTTGCATAGATTGGATTCCTAATTGGGTCTCTTACCATATCCAAAATATAAAGCCTAATCCATCCTCCAGCCTGTAGCATCCAATGCCTAATGGATATGGTTGCATCTTCTTGGTGCAACTGAATCACTATGACCAGTTGAGAATAATCAACCTCGAGAAGGGCTCGCACATCTATAATGGTGGAAGACCTTAGACTTAATATTTTCTTAGGAAGATTTGATTTAGGTCTCTTTAAACTTGACTTGACATAGTCATAACCATTATGACTAACCTAGTGTAATGGGTTAGCTTGGATTATTAGCCACCTTAGATCAGGACTGAGTTGACAAATATGGCTAGGTAAGTGAGACTGATGGAAGGGATATGCCATTAACTCGATAAGAATGCATTCGAGTCGAGTAGTTCCAAATTAAAAATCAGTCGGTCATATCTGCCAAACTTACCTTAGACACCAAATTGTTGAGCCAGAACCAATCGGATTAGCCTACAATCCAGACTCTAAGCATTGAGCTTAATTAGGTCTCAACTTAATCGATCACTCATGTGAGTCGATCTTGACCCAGACGTAATCCTATTAGGCTGGTCAATTTAAGCACTCTTGATCCCATCTAACTGACTCTTAATTTGGTTTGATCAACCGCTAGACCTAATTGAACTACCCAAGCCCAAACCCAATTTTATGAATATGTCTTAGATCTAAAAATTCTCAATTTTAGATCTAATATATTTTATAATCTTAATTCTTAATTAAGTTTAGGATTCATAAATAAAATATGTAAATAAAATCCTAGGATTTTAGGATCTTTGATTTTGTAGAAAATAAGTTTTTGATTTCTGATTAAGGACGAATGTGCAACATCCCTACACATCATAAGAATATCCCATCGAATGGAAGGAGAGGACTTTTAAATTTTTCTTTGTTCTTATGATCGGACGGCCAAGGAAAATGCCTTAATCAGAAATATGATGAATCTACAAAACTAGTTAGATCTACATATATATCACACATATAAAATTGATATAACTTAAAAATATATTTTGCATACATCTCATGTATTATATCATGCATGATTTTAGATCTAAATTATCTCATAAATATTTAAAAAATAAAATTTATATTTGATCATATCAAATTAAATTTATTCTAGATAACTTTGTAAAACTATTCTACAACTAGTCTAAACATGCATCTACCATATCTCACATGAACAAAATTAAATAAATTTATTTTCTATTTTTTAAATCTAATTATAGTATTTATAATATGAAAAAATAGTAAATAAATAGATCTAAAATTATAGTTAATCAAATTAAAACTATAATCATCCTAGACTATACATAGAACAATTCTAATTCTAGTCTAGTCATGCATCTCATACATCTTAGATCTAGATTATTTAATTTTTTTAATTTTTAATTTTAGATCTAATCATATCTAATGTGACATCTAAAATCATCTACTTATCAGATCAAAATTATATTAAAATTATATCTAAATAATTCTAGAACCTGGCTCTAATACCAGTTGAAGGAAAAATCCTATTTCCCGGGTCAGGTTCATTTAGATCTGATTAGATCAAGAGAGATATTTTAAAAAAAAATTTAGATTCAAATTAAATCTAAGAATTTTTAAATCTAATTTTATTAATCTAATAAAATAAAATAAAAATAAAATAAAATAAATCTAATTTAATTATATCTTATTGTGGGTAATCCTATTATCCTATGACGACCCTGATGTTTGCTTGAGGTTCTGGATGTAGCCATGCAAGTACCTGATCTCTATCGATATCCACTTAGGCAGGATCTGAAGATCTTCTCCTTCTCAATCTGTACTCCAAAGATCAGATCTAGATCTGATCTTGAAGATCTTCAAAACACCTTTTGAAAAATGGGTGTTGTCTCTTGCAGCAGTGCTGCCTTCTTGCTTTCTTGTCCCCTTTTTTTTTCTTGGATCGCACCAAACTGAAGCCCAAAATCTTTTAGGCATGGAGAGGAGAGAGAGAATCTGAAGGAGGCATGGAGAAGGAGAGAGAGGGGCTATACAGAGTGGCAAAGGGCAGAAGCTTTCAATCTTGGGTGCAGATAGAGTTTATATAGACCCTACTACGCCATGCAGTGCCACATCATTCCGACCAATCATGGCTCTTCATGCAATCAGATCTAAATCTGATTGATGGAATGACATCATCTCATCTAATCAAATTAGAGTTCCTCAAAAACCTCCTTAGGTGGCACCAAGATTGGTCAAAGAAGAGTCTTTGGCACCACCCAAGTAGAGAGGATGAAACAACTAGAGTCCCATCCGTATGGGACTCCAATCTTTATCCTCTTTGGGCGCATGACACATGGGTAGATGTCTAAGTGTCAAAGGTCAACGTTTGATCAAAGTCCAAAGACAACATTTAGCATGTGATGGAAAATGGCAGGTGTTATCTCAAATTTATCTTATAAATTAAGACAACCCTTTTCTGACCTGGATAAGTTTTAGTTAGACCAAGTAAAGATTCCTAAGTGAGCCCAAACACATTTGGCTCAGTCGAGATAACTTTTAATAATTATTAAAGGAGAATATCGGGCTCAATTATGTGCTAGCATGATTTTCTTAAACCTAATTGAATCTTATTCAAATCAATTAAATTGAATTAGTCCAATTGATGATATCCAGATCCAAATCCTTGATTGTGTGAGCCAATTAGGTTCAGTTCCATATGGTAATAGGATATATCATGATCTCTATCATTGCAATTATTGAAACACCTTTCGATGGATCAGAACTTTTTTAATTCGGACTAGTATGATTGATCATCCAAATCATTCTAATTGCTTCCAAAATCCATCAGTGACACCTAGCAGCATATGGTGGCAACCCATCAGAACTGAAGATGAACCTCTCAGTGCAATTACCTATATGATTAAGTTCCTCCATCTTGAGCCCCGATCGAATTAGGGTTAAGCTGATCTCCTCAAACCCTAATTTCCATCATATAAATTAATTATTCGATTCAAGTTCGATGTGAAAACTCTAATAGAAACTCTTTCTATCATTTCACTCTTCCATGGCTATAGGCTTATGGACATAATTCTCATGATCATCATAGGGCTGCTCCTCATCTACCGAGGTAGATAGATCTTCTATTGGTGCAATCCAATTTCTATAATGAACATGCTATAGCCTACATACACCTCAGGATTCCAAATGGCTAGTTGATCGAGTTATGGTGTAGTCAAACTATAACACCATCAAGGTGAACTGTCGATGCACCTCACATCAAAGAATTAGACACACCACTATAGCTTCGAGTCAGTCATTGACGAGAAGGTAGACTTCCTGATAATTGCTCGAGGTGGTCACGCTCAGTGCCCTCGTTCTATAATGAGTACATGTACTCTCGCTCCGATGTCTCTACACCGTAGACTCAAGACTCATCTATCCTAAAAAAAAATTGATCGTACACCAATCTTTCGGATCACTCACCATCCTCATGATGATCCTACGGTCGAAAGCATTTTATAAGTTAATAATGAATATTCATGTTTTAAATTTTCAACTCTTGAAAATATGAACTATCATTACCATTAATTCAAGGGATGTATCATTGGCACTTTCAAATACACACTATGATACAAAATAATCTATTCTATTATTTATAGTCAAAATTATAATTTTGCCCTTAAATGTGTATTACAAGTGTTAGCCAATTCTAACTTCTAGGGCATACATATCTAACACGAGGTCTCGAATGTTAGTCTGGTGGAATCTACTAATTATAGTGGAGAGATAAGGCCAGAAGGAGGTTCAATCGAAGAGGAGTTCGATTATCTCCAAGGTCGGCTAGATTGGACTATGCTAAAGTTCGCTACTTGGAGTCCTACTATCTACCTCATGTCATGGGTCATAATTGATCGGATGGTGATTTCTTTCATTGTTCAAGCTCATCCGGATGAAGCTTATCAAGCCTTGTGGGTTTTGCAATTAATTAGGAAGCTAATAATTATAGTTGGGAGGATCATCTTGCCCATAGTTTGACTAAAGTTCGGCCTTGATTGCCATAGTTCTGGATGAAACTATACCGAAATTGGACATCCTGCAGAACTTCTGCAGGAGCCATTTTATCCTCAACATATGTCCCCCTACTCTCGAGTTCGAAAATTGAATGAAGAGAGTACCAAAATTGTGACTGCTGAAGTTGTCCACTATTTTCCCGCTTTTTAGAAGGTGAAAAGTTTTGGCTTTCTTAATTAGCACCGAGGCTTCCTTAATGACTGAATGACTTGAAATGATCATAATATTCAAAATTCCCCTTGGCACGGCACTCTAAGCATGGCTCCATTATTATTTTGGTGGATGCTGGACACGTGGCAGGTAGTGGCTGGGTGGAGAGGATCTGCAATCATGACTTTCCCTGACTTCTTCTGGCTATTTGAAGCTCATCCTTTTCTTCCAGTTTTTTTTCTTGGCTAGTGTTCTCCTTCTTCCCCGGTTCTTCATCTTCTTCGAACATCCCATCTTTCCTCCGTTGTATCCTCCCCAACCATCGGTGCATCCCTTACCGGCTTCCTACTTTTTTGGCCATCTTCTTGAGTTCTCCAACTAGTCTAGGTTAGTTTCCTAACCTTTTCCATGTGTTTTTTTGCTTTTTCCTTGCTCTCATCTTCTCAAATTTTTTTTAGGATTTTACTATTCGCCCTTGGTTCTTTCAAAATGTTGCCATCATTTTTCTCTGACTTTTAAGGGATTTTTTGAACTTAGTTCAACCCATATATCTTCTATAATGTCTTGGTCTTCTAGTTCTAGGAGTCTGGTCAGCTCGAAGTCGTCAGACCTTAGCCTTAGGAAAACTACCAAACCCATAGAAGCACCTCAACCTACCTTTACCCCTGAGACCATCCCTTGCTCTCTGTGCCTTGAGGACTTGTCATTAATCCGAGTCCAGTACGAGATCCCTTTCGAGTATGAACTTGAGCTTTCTAGATTAAGTGGCTGAGCTTGTGCCCCTTCTCCAGGCTGCTTTTGTTAGTATTTGGAGGTCTTCCATGCCAAGTTAAGATTTCTGCTTCCTTTTTTTATTGTGGCACATTTTTTATTTTTAGATATCTTCTTAGCTTCCATGGTCCCGAATTTCTTTAGATTCATCATAGGATTCCTTTCCCTCTATATCTCTGCTGAAGTCCAACCTACTATTTCTCTACTCCATAATTACTTCATCTTTAGACACCATCACGCCATCAAGGATTGGTGGTACCTCTCCCTTTAGTTTGGCAAGAAGGGGTTACTCAAGGATCCCTTTTAAAGAAATTTTTTTCTTTATCGCATGTCCAAACCAAGGATTAGGAATTGCTTCCTAGGGGAATTTAAGAGATTCAATCCATTGAGCCCCCGGGCTAAAAGGGTCGGATCTTGATTTTGTTAATAGGTTGAAGGATTTTAAGATTTTCTTGCTGTACGAACTTATCGACAACTAGACTCTATTCAATCTTGGCCTAACTCCGCTTAACCCCAGAGGTATTTATATTCACCTTCTTTTGTTTTTTTTAATTTCCCTTGTAAGCTTTGCATTGTTATTACTATAGACATGACTCCAAAAGAAGCAGAAATGTTGGTGAGAGGGCTTTAGACCCAAAAGTAGAAGAAGAAAGCCCTGAAGGAACCAGATCTAGGGTTTCATAGGTAGATCTTGAATCTTTTTCAAGATCTTGCAGCAAAAAACTTAAATAAATCTAAAATTTATTTAAATAACCATGTAAATACCTAGATCATAGATCTATTACATGATTAAAGCTTGATATTAAATCAAAAATTAAAATTAAATAAGAAAGAAAAAGGTTGATCAAATCAACCTAGATCTACACTACATTAAATGCAGGTATGAACTATATAGATTAGATCTATTATCTGAGCAAGTTTAGATATTCTAACTTGCTGATCTAGGCTTGAGGATGAAGTCACAAGCTGCATACATGTCTGACCTCTAGGAGTCGTCCACACGAGCCTATGATCTCTAATCTGAAGTTCGATGCAGGAAATCAGCATAGCATGCTAGTACTATGCTGATCCTTCTTCGACGATCGATCTGATGCTTTCTTCTTTGAAATTTAAACTCTCCAAAATATGAGAAGGAAGATGAGAGTTTGCTGATCTGAGACTCTCTCAAAAAAAAAACTCAAAAGAAAGGAGGAGAGATTAAAAATAAAACAGCCCTAGAAGAAGACCCTCTTCTTCTTCTCTTTTCTCTCACCTAGACACCTAGTTTGGTGCCTATGAAACCCCCATGCCCAAGGACCCTCTTCCTATGATTTTTGCACACATGAAACCTCTCCCAAAGATCTATATTCTACAAAATAATTAGAACAAAATTCATCCAATAAATAGGGAAAAAGAAGAGTCTAAGTTAGGTCAAATTTCTAGACTAGAAATATCCAAACATGGGAAGTTTTGGGATGCCCAACTCTTGGGCACCTCCTCCACAATTTTTGGCATGGACCAGCAAGAGAGGGCAAACAAAAAAGAATATTATTTTCATAGAATAAGAGAAGAATTAATTAAAAGAGGGGGCGACACTCAAGGGAAGATGTTTTGGTCAATAAGCAAAATCAATTCCTCCTTTGACTTGGTCTTCCACCTAACTTCCAAATATGACTTGGAGGGAGAGAGGGGGCATGGAAATCAGAAAGAAAAGGATTTTCTATGAAAAATACCTAAAATATAGGTATGGGGGGCATTGGGACCAAGGTGGTGCTAGGAGATAGGGAGTCCTAGTCACACTATGACTCCTATTTTGACTTGATCAAACAAGATCTTTTAACCAAATAAAATCAAGATTAAATCAACCCAATTAAATAAGATCATAACCCATTTAAAAACTTAATTAAATTAAATTAAATTTTGATTTATTTTCTAATCAAATTAGAAAATTATGTTATTCCGAGTCCTAGTTTGACTAGGACTAATTCTTCCTTACACTTGGCTTATCCAATAAACCAATTGGACTTGATTCAATCAAGCCCAAACCAAATCTAATTAAATCATATTTAATTAGACTTAATCTTAGCCTGCTGGTTTAATCAAATTATGCTAATTAGCAATCTAATTGCTAATCGATCCTTCTATAATACTTGCACTAGGTTAAACATCAATCGTATTATTTGTTTAACCCTAGAACGATTCTTAATTGTTGATCAACCATCCGATCAGATCATAAGCTCTAATGTGTGTGACCTCATAGATCCAAACCTAAGTCGATAGTATAGAAATAAATTTTTGTATCAATTGAAGTGACCATCTAGCAATGATACCCGACGGTTGGATAGGTCGAAGGTTTAGAACACCATCGTTAGAATCCATGCGGATATAGTTTTCATATAATTCATCCTCTTGACCACAATGCTCATAGGACACATCAGAGTTCAATGGTCAACTCTAATCAGGCTGTCCACATTATGTTTCAAAATACCAAATCCATCTAATGGATTATCCTAGCCAAGATTTTGCTATGTTGAAATATAGTGATACATTCTTCTCCAACTCTTGGAGTGGTCAATTCCATCTTGATCACACTCTGACTTTGTAAGTACTTGACTATGCCCAGAAGCCTTCCATTAATGAATTAAAAATACAATTAGTTTGGTACCAAAGCATAGTGAGTTGCTTGCAAGTCACTGAGGTAATCTCAGGTCTAAGGGATACTTATACCTATATCCCATCAGGGACATTCTTGGCAGCAGAATGCACTGAAGTTGGTCACGTTCAATGATGATATATCCATACATCTCATCTGTATGCCATACCAGTGTCTCCACACATCTTGATTAAGAAAATAATGAATCTATATGGCATATGGCGATCTATGCTCGATCGATGTTGTCGTCCTAATTAACAGCCTATCATTTGGTCGTGAACAAATTTTAGGACTAATCGATAAATCCTCTCTTTATCGAAACTAAATAGTCCTAAGAACTTCATCACAACAATGGAGTTCATTAGAAGATGTAAACTTATAATGAAAAAAGATGTCAAAATATTTTTTATTAATTAATAAATTAATTACAACATCTCATCCATCAACAGGCTAATGATTGGCTTTGAGACACAATTCCCAATAACTTTCACTTATCCTAAAGTCACTCGACACAGGCTTTAGTGAAGGGGTCGGCTAGGTTCTTCTTTTCGTTGATCTTCTGAAGGTCGACATCACCACGATCCATGATCTCACAGACCAAATGGAAGCAGCACAGAATATGTTTTGTTCGCTAGTGTGCCTTCGGTTCCTTTGCTTGAGCTATGACGCCAGTGTTGTCGCAGTAGTGCAGAACTGGACCATCAATGGAGGGTGCTACTCCGAGCTCAATGATGAACTTTCTCAGCCACACAACTTTCTTTGCTACATCTGATGCTGCCATATACTCTGCTTCATAAATGGAGTTAGCCACTGTATGCTGCTTGGAACTTTTCCAATAGATGGCTCCACCATTTAGAGTAAAGATATACCCCAACACACTTTTACTATCATCATGATCAGATTGAAAGCTGGAGTCTGTAAACCCCACAAGCTTTAGATTTGACTCACTATAAATCAACCATTGGTCCTTACTACTTTTCAAATACTTAAGTATGGTTTTAACTACCTTCTAATGATTTTCTCCAGGATCAAACTAGTATCTACATACTACTCCTAGTGAGTATGCCACATCTGGTCTCGTACATGTCATTACATACATAATAGACTCCACTACCGAAGCATATTGAATTCTACTCATACGCTCTCTCTCTTTAGGAGTTGTCGGATAATCCTTCTTAAAGAGAGAAATTTCTTAGCCTATTGAAAGATAGCCCTTTTTGGAATTCTTCATGCGAACCTCTTCAGCATAGTTTCTATGTACGTGGATTGGGATATACCAAGCATCCTTTTAGATCTATCCATATAGATCTTCATCCCTAGGATGTAGGATGCTTTACCTAAGTTCTTCATGGAGAACTGTGATGACAATCAGACTTTTATTCCTTGTAGTGCGGGGATGTCATTCCTGATTAAGAGAATATCATCCACATACAAAATAAGGAATACCACTGTTGGACTATTTGCCCATTTGTAAATACAGAGTTCTTCTCCATTCTTAACGAAGCCATATATTTTGATCACTTTATCAAAATGCATGTTCCAACTTTGAGATGCCTGCTTCAATCCATAAATGGATCTCTGAAGCTCGCACACTTTGGACTCATCTATGGATATGAACCCTTCAGGTTGTATCATATACACCTCTTCGATCAGCTCTCCATTTAGGAAAGCTATCTTTACATCCATCTACTAGATCTTATAGTCCAAATGGACAGCAATGGCAAGCATGATTTGAATGAACTTGAGCATTGCCACAGGAGAGAACGTCTCATCATAGTCAATACCATAACATTGATGATATCCCTTAGCAACTAGATGGGCTTTATAGGTCTCCACCTTTCTGTTTACACCCCTCATCCTTTTGAAGACCCATTTACACCCAATGGGTTTAACCCCTTCAAGTGGGTCAACTAATGTCCATACATCATTGACCTTCATGGAATCCATTGCGAATCTCATGGCTTCTAGTCATTTCTCAGAGTTAGATCTTTGCATCGCATCCATATAAGTGATCGGATCCTCATCGTTCTCATCGAGTTCGATGGGATCATCATCCTGGACCAAGAATCCATAGTATCTATCCAGATGGCAGGGTACTCTGTCGGATTGCCTTAATGGTGCGGGTTCACTAGGCTTCGGATCTGATCTGATCAAATCCAACTTAGGTTCAACATTCTATGTCGGACTTTCTACCTATTGAACTTCATGAAGTTCAACCTTAGAGGCAATAGTTTCTTCATCAAGGAACTTCTTTTCCAAAAAAGTTGTCCTAAGGTTGACGAACACCTTTTGTTCATCAATATGGCAGAAATAGTATCCTTTGGTCTCTTTTAGGTACCCTATGAATGTACACTTATCAGACCTAGGTCTAAGTTTGTCTATAACTAACTGTTTGACATAAGTCGGGCACCTCCAAATCCTAAGGTGTGAAAGTGCTGACTTACGTCCTATCCATATCTCATTTGGGGTTTTAAGTACAGACTTACTTGGAATCCTATTTAATGGATAATAAGCTGATTTGAGTGCATATCCCTAGAAGGATATCGATAAGCTGGCAAATTCCATCATGGATCGAACCATGTCTAACAAAGTCTGATTCCTCCTTTCAGACACACCATTATACTGTGGTGTTCCAGGAGGAGTCCATTAGGAGAGAATTCCATTCTCTCCTAGATATGTGAGAAACTCACTAGAAAGATATTCTCCTCCTCGGTCAGATCAAAGAATTTTAGTACTCTTTCTAGTTTATTTTTCTACTTCACTTTGAAATCATTTGAACATTTCAAAAGAATCCAACTTATGTTTTATCATATAGACATATTCATATCTAAATAGATCATCTATAAAAGTGATGATGTAGACATGTCCACCTCTGGCACTTGTGCTCATTGGTCCACATACATCAGTATGTACTAAACCTAAGAGCTTATTGGCTCTCTCACATTTTTCAGTGAAAGATGACTTGGTCATTTTACCAAGAAGATAGGACTCAGTTTTGAAGTGATTCACAATCATTAACTTCGAGGATTCCCTCCTGAGTCAATCTATTTATCCTGTTCTTGTTTATATGACCTAGCCTACAGTGCCATAAGTAGATATCTGATACACTATCTAATTTAGGATGCTTGCTAGTTGAATAGACTATATTAATAGGTTGTGTTAACATATATACACCATTGTTTAATTGTCCATAGAAAGCAGTAACATCATTCATAATGACATTACAAACTCATTTCTTTATTGAAATTTCATAATTGTTCATGACCAAAAAGCCTACAGAAATGATATTTAAAAAAAAAACTAGGATAGAAATGACAATCAAAATTTCTAAAGCTAGAACTGAAACTGATCTTCCATCTCCAATGTTCAGGAATCTCTCATCTTGCTCGAATATTCTACTGACCTGCAACCCCTGCAACGAATTGCAAATATAGTAAGGGCTATCTATATCCAATACCCAGTCAATAATATCATAAATAGAAAAATTGCAAGAAGTTATCATATAAATACCTTGCCCAGTAATAGCTTGCTTCTTTCTCTGCCTATTCGGATTTAGGGAGGCAATGTACTGAGAACAGTTCCTCTTTCAGTGCCCCCACTTCTTCCAAAAGAAGCATTCGGCTTGATACTTATCGGGCTTGGTCTTTGGGGTCCGAGTCTGCATAGGTGTCCTAGCATGAACTTGCACCTTCTTGGCTTTCTTCTTCTTGTTCTTCTTTCCTTTTCCAAAGGATCGAGAATAAGAAGATGAACCTCCCAATAAGTTCACTGACTCCTTATGGAGTTGGTGATCCTTCTTAAAGTTCTGAAGTAACTCCAATAATCCATGGTAGTCCACTTCAGGCTTTGACATTTTATAATGTGTAAGGAATGGGAGATAAGACTTGGTTAGTGAGTTCAGTATTGCATCTTTCTGAAGTTGTTTATGCAAGAAAAAGTCGAACTTACTCAAGCGCTCTATAAGCTCGATCATGTACAATACATGATCAGTGATAGAGGCACCATCCCACATTCTGGCATTGAAGATGGCACAACTAGTCGTGTGCCTTTCAACATCATTGGGTGTGCTAAAAGAATCCTTTAATACTTGGAGCATTTCGTTTGGCTGAGCTGTCTCAAACTTGTGACTGAACTCGTCACTCATCGTAGCTAGCTTAATGCAGTGTACCATGGTTCGATCACTGAGCCACTTCTGATAAGTGTCTCTGACCGTTTTATGTAAATTGGCAGCAGGCTCCCCATGTACAAGATCCGTCAGCACATATAGGATCCGTTCATGCTCCAAGATAATCTTCAACTTTTGATACCAGCTATCAAAGTTGGATCCCACCAACTTATCATTGTCCAATAATGATCAGAGTGATAGAGAAGTGGCCTTGTTTGCACAAAAAAAAATTAAAATCTAATTAGTAATTGATTCATTAAACCTAAAGATTTGGACTTTAATCAAAAGATTTCTTCCATTATTTTATTCGAATTAGTAGCCTCTACCTCCAATTCAAGGAATTATCCTAATTTCTTAGTGGATACTAGAATCCACATAGACTGTACAAAAGCTCATCTTTGGTTGGCCCATCCATGTATATCTAAGGGTAGGTTCATAATCAATTGTTTCTCTAAATAATTTTCAATAATTAAATTTTGCTCCAAGCCCTGATCAGTTGGCTTTGGCCTTCTCAAAAAAGGGTTCAGTTAGCTCCAACCATTAACATAACCATACTTGGCCCATCCAACCAATTTATGATCAAGCTCAATTTTGGTTGGCCCACCTGACCACCATTTAGAAAGATGTATCCAAGAGATCATATAATGAATGATAATTCCATCAATCGATAAGCACCAGGTCTTTGGGCCTCCAATGATTATCCAACTGATGGACCCATTATCATCCACTTTAATAGGAGACTATGATCCAATTATCATATAATTATTTCATTTTAGGAACCTAATAATTTTAAAAAATTTATTTATAAAAGTGAGTAGGTTAGATTATCTAGCTTGTCATGATCCTCCCACTAACTTCACCAAGTCAGCTTAAGGGAGAACATTAATAGGCTGGTCTAAGAGCACCTAAATCAATCAAACTGATTTACCTAGTTGACATGGGTTAGCTCGAATAGTCAAGCGATCCGATCAAAACATAATCTCACCAAGAGGCTAGGTAACTTCGATCAGTGGAAGGGTTTACCAGGCTTGCCTTAGATACCATTAGAAATGGCCAGGTAAGTGGGCTGCCAATTAAAAACCATTGGTTTGGTTTACCTTAGAGATCAATTGGTTTAATTAGTTTCAATTAGATCAACCTAACAATTCGTGCTAGACCGCAAAGCCAAGAGTCAAGTCTATCTTGGATCTTGTTAAAGACATGGACTTGACTAACTACAACTATTGTAATTAATCTAGAGAATTCTTGACCTAATCTAAGACAACAATTGATTAGATTTAGTTAATTCTCTAATTAAGTCCATTCTTTAATTTAACCCTAGGTCTAACCCAATTAATGAACCTAATCTCCACTAACCCATTTAATCTAATGTGTTATGATTTGCATCTTAGGATCTTCAATTCATAATCCTAGATTCTAATCAATTAACTTCTTAATTCTCAATTAAGTTTTGGGCTGAGGGTTGGGGTTCACCATTTTGAAAATAATTTTTATGTTTGCAATATATTTTTACAATATGGTTCTATCAGGTAAGTTTCATGTTTGATTTATAATCAATGTGCAAGTAAAATAAACATAAAACTACTTTAGATTTAATCTAAACAGGTTCATGTAATTGAAATAGTTTCAATAATAATCAATCATAAATCTTCCAAAATTAAATCTAACATATTTATGATGATTGAAATTAGATTAAAATATTTTTAATCAGATCATAAAATCTCTTAGATCTAATCTAAAATTTTATAATCAATATTTTAGATCAGCGCGTACTAGGACAACCGATTCACTGTAAGGGATAAATCTTACAGCAGGATAATCTTATGGCAGTCCGTGCAATCTAAAATATTTTATTTTATTTTATTTTACTTTTAGATTTAATAATTAGATTATAAATTATATCTAATCTATCAAATAATCTAGACATGCATAAAAATCATATAATAAGAACCTAGGCTCTAATACCAATTGAAGGAACCAGATCTAGGATTTTACAGGTAGATCTTGAAACTTTTTTAAGATCATGCAGCGGAAGACTTAAGTAAATCTAAAATTTATTTAAAAAAAAATGTAAACACCTAGATCATAGATTTGTTACATGATTAAAGCATGATATTAAATTAAAAATTAAAATCAAATAAGAAAGAAAAAGGTTGATCAAATCAATCTATATCTACTCTACATCAAATGCAGGTATGAAGTTTATAGATCAGATCTATTACCCGAGCAAGTTTAGATGTTCTAACTTGCTGATCTAGGCTTGAAGATGAAGTCATTAGCTGCACACATGTCTGGCCTCTAGGAGTCATCCACACGAGCCTACGATCTCTGATCTAAAGTTCGATGCAGGAAATTAGCACAACATGCTAGTACTATACTGATCCTTCTTCGACAATCGATCCGATGCTTTCTTCTTCAAAATTTGGATCCTCTAAAATATGAGAAAGAAGATGAGAGTTTTTTTATCTGAGACTCTCTTAAAAAAAAATTGAAAAAACAGGAGAAGAGATTGAAAATAAAACAGCCCTAGAAGAAAATCCTCTTCTTCTTCTCTTTTCTCTCACCTAGACACCTAGTTTGGTGCCTATGGAACCCCCACGACCAAGGACCCTCATCCTCTATTTTTTTCACACCCCAAACCTCTCTCAAAGCTCTATATTTCATAAAAAAATTAGAACAAAATTCATCCAATAAATAGAAAAAAGAAGAGTCCAAGTTAGGTCAAATTTCTAGACTAGGAATATCCAAACATGGGAAGTTATTAGGGTGCCCAACTCTTGGGCACCTCCTCCGTAATTTTTGGCATGGACCAGCAAGGGAGGTGCACAAAATAAGATATTATTTTCATAAAATAAGTGAAGAATTAATTAAAAGAGAGGGTGGCACTCAAGGGATGATGTTTTGGTCAATAAGGATTCTATCTCATAGAATCCTAAGCAAAACCAATTCCTCCTTTAACTTGGTCTTCCACCTAACTTTCAAATATGACTTGGAGGGAGAGAGGGGGCATGGAAATCAGGAAGAAAGAGATTTTTCATAAAAAATACCTAAAAAATGGGTATGGGGGGCATTGGGACCAAGGTGGTGCAAGGAGATAGGGAGTCTCAATCACACTAGGACTCCTATTTTGACTTGGTCAAACAAGATCTTTTAACCAAATAAAATCAAGATTAAACCAATTCAATTAAATAAGATCCTAACCAATTTAAAGACTTAATTAAATTAGATTAAATTAAATTTAATTTTAATTTATTTTTTAATTAAATTAGAAAATTTGATTAATCTGAGTCCTAGTTAGACTAGGACTAATTCTTCTTTGCACTTGGCTTATCCAATAAACCAATTGAACTTGATCCAATCAAATTCAAACTAAATCTAATTAAATTATATTTAATTAGACTTAATCTCAATCTATTAGCTTAATCAAATTAAGCCAATTAGCAATCCAATTGCTAATCGATCCTTCTACAATATTTGCACTAGGTTAAACACTAATCATATTATTTGTTTAACCCTAGAACGATTCTTAATCATTGATTAACAATCCAGTCAAATCATAGGCTCTAATGTGTGTGACCTCATGGGTCTAAATCTAAGTTGATAGCATAAGAATAAATTTCTATACCAATCGAAGTGACCATCTAGCAATGATACCCGACGGCCGAATTGATCGAAGGTGTAGAACACCATCCTTAGAATCCATACGGATATAGTTTCCATATAATTCATCTCCTTGACCATAATGCTCTAGGACACATCAGAGTTCAATTGTCAACTCTGATCAGGTTGTCCACATTGCATTTTAAAATACCAAATCCATCTGTTGGATTACCCTGGCCAAGGTTTTGCTATATTGAAATATAGTGATACATTTTTCTCCAACTCTTAGAGTGGTCAATTCCATCTTGATCATACTCTGATTTTGCAAATACTTGACTATGCCCAGAAGCCTTACATGCTGAATTAGAAATTCAATTAGTTCGATATCAAAGCATAGTGAGTTGCTTGCAAGTCATTGAGGTGATCTCAGGTCTAAGGGATCCTTATACCTACATCCCATCAGGAACATTCTCGATAGCAGAATGCCCTAGAGTTGATCACGTTCAATGATGATGTACCCATACATCTCACCTGTACGTCATATCAGTGTCTCTACATATCTTGGTTAAGAGGACAACCAACCTATGTGGCATATAGCGACCTATGCTCGATAGACGTTATCGTCCTAATTAATAACCTATCATTTGGTCGTAAATAAATTTAAGGACTAATCGATAAATCTTCTCTTTATCAAAACTAAATGGTCCTAAGGATTTCATCACAACAATGGAGTTCATTAGAAAATATAAACTTAGGATGAAAAAAGATGCCAAAATATTTTTCTAATTAATAAATTAATTATAATATCTCAACCATCAATAGACTAATGATCGGCTTTAGAACATAATTGCCAACAGACCCCTGGGAAACCATTAAAGCGGATGAAGGTTGGGTGCCCGAGCTCTACCACTCCTATAGAAGAAGTCTCTACCCGAGAGGCTATAGTGCCACTGACGAGCCTGAGTCCACCCTCCGAGGTCCTAGCTCTGGCTCCTTCTGGAGAGGAGGTAGGAAGGAAGAAGAAAAAGGTCACTAGGAGAGGCCGCCCGCAACAAAATTCAAGGGGAAGCAATGATGATAGCATTGATTGGGAGAATGCCTCCTTCAATGACTGGAGGGTCGTTAGGGCTCTGGTTGATGGATGTATGCTTCCATAAATTATCAAAAGAATTACTTGTACTGACCTTAACCAGTGGGTCAAGGACTCCTTTGGGGTGTACCTTAAGGTAATGGTTTCTTACTTCATTTTCATGTTCTGTCATGTGTTCTTTGACTATATAAATGATATTGTTATTTTGTAGATCGGCCACCAATTGATGGCCAACTTTGAGACAATCAAGGCCGAAAAAATTGAGGCCTTAAGAGCTGCCGAGGAAGCTCAAGGGCACAAGGCCGAGGTGAGTCATCTCTCAATCGAAGTTGGGTGCCTACAGGAGGCCCTTAAAAGGGAGGAGTAGACATCTGTTGGTTTTAGGGCAGCCTTGGCATTGGAGGAAGGAAGAAGGAAGGAGGTCGAGATAAATTTCACCAAAGAGAAGAGGCAAGCAATGGAAGAGGCCATCTTCACCTTCAAGTCTTCGAAAGAATTAAGGGACATCAAGGTGGCTTTCACCTAGGAGGACTTCATTAAGCAATACGACCTCTACCAGTCGAGGGTTGCAAAGAAGTTCTCAAAGTTGAAGCTTGGTTTTTTGTCAGGAGATTCCTCCAAAGATGAAACCAAACTTTCTCTGAGCGAAGCTGCTATCCTGGATGCTACCGCCGACCCTGCTATGTCTGCCCCTACCATTGTTGAAGGGACTACGCCGATCGATGCTACACTGAGTTCCTCCAATCCCCCTACAGAGGTTTGAGACCTCTATCCATTGTACCTTTCTTTTTTTATTTTCCATGTATTCAAACACTTTTAATCAACGAAAGAAAATCTTTTTGTTCGCCATTCCTCTTTGTCATGATATTTTTTATGTTGAGTGCAGTCCCCCACTGAAGTCGAACCATTGCCTTAATGTATCCCTTGAAGGCCCATATCATATGTCTGAAGCAAGAAGTACATTGAATAAAGAAGAAATTAAAAAAGATCGAGGATGAACTCCAAAAGTTCAGAAAGTGCTACACTGATGCCTCTATCAAAATTAACCATCTTCATCAATCCTCCAAACAATTCTTTAAGGAGTATACTGCTAAAAAGTACCACCTAACTGAGGAGTTGGAATAGGCACAGAAACTTACTAGTGATAAAGCTTAGAATTTGACCATGAAGATCTGCTCTCTTGAAGTGGAGCTTCGTAAGGCAAGAGAAAAGATTGGCCAATTGGAAAAAAGATCGGCCTGGGCTTAGAGTAAGGAAGAGTATGGCTAAGATTAGTCCAAAAAATTCTCCAATCTCCAGAAACAACTTCATGATGCTGAGATAGCATATGACACTTACCGGATTGGCTGGTGTGGATAGATAAAGGAGTTGAAAAATAAGCTCGAGGTAGCTAATGCAGAGGTAGCTCGACTCCGAAAATAATTGATAGATAAAGATTGGTCTAGTTCGAAAGGGGATCTAGAAGAAATTACATCCTTAAAGAGAATCCTGAGAGACCTTTGGGTGACTTATGAAAAGAGTAAGGTCGAACTCCTATAGCTTAAGATTTAGATGACTTACAACGAGAGCATAGAGAAGGATGCCGATGCTGAGTTCATCGATCAAGAAAGAGATTGAGAGAGATGGAAGACAATCTCTAAAGGACCAACAAATTACTTAGCGAGAGTCTGGTGGCAAGAAGGGATCTTGAAGAAAAGGTTAATGACTTAAAAACATGCTCTTGTATTAGCTGAAGCTGGAAGTCCAAAGTCTGACTCCAAATAGTACTTCGGCCTTTCTTCTTTCTTTCTCTCTTTTTCTTTATAATTAGTCTTAATGACCCATGTAATGACTTTTATTTTTAATGAAATGAAGTTTCTTTAATTTACCTGCCTGTATTTCACCATAGCTTGATGCTTGCCTATTTGCTTTATTTCCTTATTGTGCCCAACATTGATGTCATCTCAGAATAATAACTTCTGCTTTGTGTTGTGCGTATCTATTCCCCTTATCTATGAACAAGGGTCTTCGTATCTATTTGGAGACTAAAACAAAACTTCATATTTGCATTCTACCTTCTATTTTGGAATTGGAGGCTTTCAATTTTCAGTAGGGACTTTATCCATATTAAGATGAGATCCACCTCCTATTCCTGATGTGATTATCGGAGCATAAAAGGGTTGTTGAGAGGGCTACTCTTCATTGTCTCTAGTTTATGAATCAGAGGTCTTCACCCTCATTACAACGAGGCTAACCTCTTATTTAAGAATCAGAGGCCTTCAATTTTCTATAGGATCTTCATCCACATTAGGACGAGATCCATCTCCTATTCCTAACGTGGCTGGCTATATTTCTTGTTAGGATGAGGTCCACCTTCTATTCCTAACAAGATTGCCAAGGCATAAAAGAGCCACTGAGAGGGCCTCTCTCTAATGTCTCTAGTTTAAGAACTAGAGATCTTCAATTTTCTGTAGGATCTTCATCCACGTCAGGATAAGGTTCACCTCCTATTCGTGATGTGGTTGGCTAATTTTATTATTGGGATGAGGTCCACCATCTATTCCAAACAAGACTGTCGTGACATAAAAGGATCATTGAGAGGGCCTCTCCACAACATCTTCAGTTTAAGAATTGGAGGTCTTCAATTCCTTGTAGGGTCGTCATCCATGCCAAGATGAGGTCCACCTCCTATTCCTGACGTGGTTGGCTATTTTTTTTATTAAGATGAGGTCCACCTCCTATTCCTAACAAGATTGTCGGAGCACAAAAGGACTATTGAGAGGGCCTTTCCTCGACATCTCCGATTTAAGAATCGAAGGTCTTCAATTCCTCGTAGGATCTTCATCCACGTCAGGATGAGATCCACCTCGTATTTCTAACATGGTTGGCTAATTTTTTTGTTAGGATGATGTCCACCTTCTGTTCCTAACAAAGTTGCTAGGGCATAAAAGGACTGTAGAGAGGGCCTCTCCCCTATATTTTTAGTTTAAGATTCAAAGGTCTTCAATTTGAAAATAAAATTTGGTGGAGCAATTTTCTACCATTACATAATTTTTGCACCAAAGAAAAGAATGTTAAAATGGGAGAATTTTATTGAAAATGGGTTCATCGATGGTACATTCATAATTTTTTCAAGTTCTAAGGTCATGGAAGTATAGTTCCACCAAGCTTCTTTAGATAATTTGACCCAGGTCGAGTGATTTTCACAACTTCATAAGGGCCTTCCTAGTTTGGGACAAGCTTTCTTTGATTTTGCAGCTGTGAGATATCTGCTCGTCGAAGTACTAGATTTTCTATTCTGAATGTTTTGCTCCTGACTTTAGAGTTATAGTAGCGGGCCACTTTTTGTCTGTAGGCTGCTATTCGAATTTGGGCTTTCTCTCATTTTCTTCTAGGAAGTCGACGTTCACTCTGAGATCCTAGGAGTTATCCTATTCACTAAATCTCTCAGCTCGTGCCGAGGAAAGTCCTAGCTCAATAGGTATTACTGCTTCAATTACAAAAGCTAGGGCAAAGGAAGTTTCTCCAATTGGTAACCTTTAGGTGGTTCTGTAAGCCCAGAGAGCATGTTAGAGTTCGTCTACCCACATTTCTTTTGCTTTTTCAAGCCTTTCTTTTATCCCTTGAAGTAAGGTCTTGTTTGTTACCTTGACCTCACTGTTTGCTTATGAATAAGCTACTAAAGTAAAATGATGGAAGATATTTAGATCTTCATAGAACTCAACAAATTTTGTTCCTACAAACTGACACCCATTATCAGTGATGAGAGTCCGAGGTAAACTGAATTTATAAACTATTGACTTCTAGATGAAGTCTTGTACTTTAGCTTCAATCGTCTTTGCCAAAGGCTCGACCTTAACCCACTTGGTAAAATAATCCACAGTCAATAGAAGAAATTTCCACTATCCAGATGCCACGAGAAAGGGCCCATTTATGTCCATTCCCCATTGTGCGAATGGCCAAGGAGCGCTCAGAGGTGTGAGTTATGAAATGGGCTACCTTTGAATGTTAGCACTTCTCTGATATCAATCACATCTATTCACTTAATCTATACCATCTTGCTACATAGTTGGCCAATAGTATCCTTGATGGAACAATTTATAGGATAATGATCTAGCTCCAAGATGATTTCCACATATACCTTCATAAAGCTCCTTCAATGCATAATTGGCCTCAGAAGGTTGGAGATATCTAAGAAGTGGCAAAGAATATGACCTCTTGTATAGCTTGCCTTCATTCAGAACATACCATAAAGCTTGATTTTTTAGCTTCTGAGCTTCTTTGGGATCTCTAGGGAGAATACCGTCTCTGAGATAGGTAATGAGTGGGCTCATGATCAACTTGCATTACTACTTGCGATTCCTCCAAACTTGGTCATTGCAGAACTTCAAAATAAACCTCTTTTGGTAGTTCATTCAGAGCTAAAGTGGCCAATTTAGAGAGAAGATCAGCTCTAGTATTTTCTGCTCTAGGAATCTGCTAGATGCTGAAACTACTAAAAGCCAAGATCAAGCTCTTCGTCATTTTCAAATACTTTATCATACTTTTCTCTCGAGCTTTATAAGTACCACTGACCTACCCCACTACCAGTTGAGAGTTGTTGTAGACCTTCACATGGTCCACTTCTAATTCTCTAGCTATTCTCAATTCTACAATTAGTGCTTTGTATTCTGCTCCATTATTTATTATAAAAAATTCAAAGCATAGTACATTCTTAGTGAAAACTTCTTCTGGATTAATCAGAATCAAGCCCACACCTGCTCTAGAGATATTGGATGAACCATTAACATATAGACCCCAGAAGTCTTTAGGGAGGTCATTTTTTTCCTCAGCGAGGTTCGACTATGGACTGAAGGTACTATCTTCTTGATGTTTAGGTTTGGCTGGATCTGGAATGGTACATTCTACAATGAAATTTGCCAATATCTGAGGCTTAATGGATGGCTAAGGTTGATAGTTGATGTCAAACTCGATCAGCTTAAAGGCCATTTAGCCATTCTTTCAAAGGTATTAGGCTGGTGAAGAACTGCTTTTATGAGTTGATCAGTGAGAAGCATGACCATATGCCCCTAAAAATAAGGTCGAAGCTTCCTGACTGCAATCAATAAGGAATAAGTTAGTTTTTCTAATTTTGTATACATTGTTTCCACGTCTCTCAAAACTTAGTTTATATAGTAGATCGATTTCTAAATTTTTGCCTCTTCTCTGACCAAGACTGCTCAAATAGCAACTGGAGACACATCCAAATATAGAAATAATTTTTCTCCAAGTTCAGGCTTAGCAAGGAGAGGAGGTGAACCAAAGTAGTTCTTCAATTCCTCAAAGGCCTTCTGATACTCAAGAGTCTAATAGAAGTTCTTGGACTGCTTGAGCACTTGAAAGAAGGGCATGCAATGCTCCGCCAATCTGGAGATAAAATGATTTAAAGTTGCAACTTTGCCTATAAGATGCTGGACTTCTTTTATTATTTTTGTGCAGTCATTTCTTTGATAGCTCGAATCTTTATTAGGTTTGCATCGATTCCATGCCCCGATGCCATAATGTTGGGAATTATGTTCCAAAGTCAATCGTCAGCATATTGGCGGTTGAGCTATTTTATAATTATAATTAATTTATTAATTAATAAAATATTTTGACATCTTTTTCATCATAAGTTTACATCTTCTAATGAACTTCATTGTTGTGATAAAGTCCTTAGGACTGTTTAATTTTGATAAAGAGAGGATTTATTAATTAGTCCTTAAATTTGTTCATGATCAAATGATAGACTGTTAATTAGGACAATAGTGTCTATCGAGCATAGATCGCTATATGCCATATAGGTTGGTTGTCCTCTTAACCAAGGAGTGTAGAGACACTGGTATGGCATATAGGTGAGATGTATGGATACATCGTCATTGAACATGACCAACTCTAGAGCACTCTACTATCAAGAATATCTCTGATGGGATATAGGTATAAGTATCCCTTAGACCTGAGATCATCTTAGTGACTTGCAAGCAACTCACTGTGCTTGGTACCAGACTAATTGAATTTTTAATAAAGCAATGAAAGGCTTTTGGACACAGTCAAGTACTTGCAAAGTTGGAGTGTGATCAAGATGAAATTGATCACTTCAAGAGTTGGAGAAGAATGTATCACTGTATTTCAATATAGCAAAACCATGGTCAGGGTAATCCATCAGATGGATTTGATATTTTGAAATACAATATGGACAACTTGATCAGAGTTGACAGTTGAACTCTGAGGTGTCCTACGAGCATTGTGGTTGATGCATGCTAATGAATAGCTATGGCAAGTGCACCAATCGATCAAGTAATAAAGTGAATGAGTAGAGTATTATCCCTAGAGGATTGGAAATAAGTACTAAAAAGCTCTTTTCTATGCTTTATTTAGAAGACCAATTTATGAGAATAAGAAATTAAAGAACAAAATAAAGAAATAATTAAAAATTTTAAGGAAATAGAGAGAGTGTAATTATTAGGATTTTAAACTTAAGAGCAATGGATTACTAAGGCAATCGGTTCACCAACTCAGTCAATATAATATTCAGGTTATTAGATTAATTTTATTTCATGTGATGGTGGAGTCTCCTAATTTATTCACTATCCTTTGGTCCAGGCATAGCAAAACTATCAATATTTATTAATTATCCTTTGGTCTAGGTGTAATTTAAATAAATATTAATGCATTAAGTTTTGTGAAACCCTCTAATTAAAATACGCTGCGTCCAAAGCGCACTAAAATTCCTGCATGCATATGAATTCTAATTTGATTCATAATACAAGGTATATAATCAAGAAGCAATAACATAGATGTACTTGGTCCGTAACATCTATGTTCATCAGATCAATTAGAAGATGGCCAGTAATCTAAAAGCATTAAGATCAGATTTATATACTCCTCATGAATAAAATTTAAAATTAAAAATAAATCACACTGAATATTGCATCAAAAGAGTGGCTACACCTTAGCCTTAGTAAAAGAAAATTTAGTTCATGATAACAAGTTCAAAAATAGCAAATAAAATAAAAAGAATAAAGAAATTAGACTGTTTGATTGCTGAAATTGATTGTCCGTTGCTCTTGGTGTGGAAAACTTGGTGAAGAAGAAGAGGCTCCTTGATCGATGTCTTGATTGTCGGAAGAAGAAAAGAAAAAATTACAAACCCTTCCTTCCTGTTCTCTCAAAAATCTTGCTTCTCTTTCTACCTCTCTCCTCTCTTTCTCTTCTTTTTCTTTTTTTTTATTTCTCTAACTCTCTCCCTTTTCTCTTTTTTTTTTTCTATCACTCTCTTCTTTTTTTATTTTTTCTACGGCAACAGCAGATTTTTTTATAGGCTAAGAAATTGATTCTTCCCCAAAATCCTTTAGAAATTAGGTTTAAGACTCCCAAAACAACTCAAATTAGGATCTAGATGACCTGACCGTTGATGTTGATCAAATGGTCCAAAAATCACTTAGAAATCTTTTAAAATATTCCAGATCAAGTCAAAATTCATGCCAGCCATTGGATCAAGCATTAGATTGAATCTAGGCCATCCGATCACACAGAAAGAAGGCTTTTGATCTTTAGTTTAACGTCGGAATGAATCTCAGCCGTTGGATCTTGATCTGGAGCTGCGGATGCCATTCGTCGGTGCATTCTTTTCAACCATCCGATCAAGTCTCAATGAAAGATGCCCGTCGGATCAGACAAAATTTCTAAATTATCCTTTGTAGACCATGTGCGAGCCCGGTGTTGCATGGACCGCCACATTCTTCAGCCAATCGGAGTGCACTTCTTCATGTAAAATTCTCGAAATGCCCTCATGTCGGTCCACCGTGCACCATGAAAAATGCTAACATCATCCTGATGTCAGCACTATGTTGGTGGGTCAGTCTGCTGATGCAATCGAACTGGGCGGTCTGCTGAGCTGATATTCTGAACCGATTTGAACCTAATCGGCTTTTTTTTTTGAAATTCAATTTTGGATTCATTTGAAGTCCATTTTGTCTAAAATTTATTTCATCTGAACTAGAAAAATAAGATCTTCATATTGGTGGCCTTCTTTTCTATGTAAGATTAATAAAAATATCAATTTTTAAAGAAATAGATTAGTTTATTTTATAATTTAATACTTTTATTAGTATATTTTTACCACTTATCACACCCCCCAACATAGTTATTGCTAGTCCCTTAGCAATGTTTTATTTAATACCATGTTTCAATAAGATTATCCATTACAAAGATAAAATCTAGGACTAAAGATCAAAAAGTTTAGAAAATACTGCTAACTAAGCATTGAGCTTCAGAAGCAAATTTTTCAGTCAATACAATTAAAAACTTTCTTAGAGTACATCAAAGATCTATAGCACTTGTGTTCGTGATGACTAACTTTAGCATTTCAGTATTAAATTAAAAGAACAAAAGTATCCTCTCTTATCACCTATTTTGGTCAATTTTCTATACATTCTCAATTTTATACTCATGAATTAAGGTAGCTTTCACACTGCCTTTTTTTTTTTTTTTTCTGTGCTGAGCATCCTGGCCTTCCCTTCACCATTTTACGTGAATTTTCACACTTGACCTAGGTACAGAGCCCCAGTAACTAGGCTTTGGGCAATCCACATATACTCTATCTTTTGCACTTTATTTTTAGGCAGGTAACTCTTTCCTTAAATTCAAGTTTTTTTTATTAGAATGTATATTAATTATCAATTTTTAGTGATAATTGAATCCTCAGTTGGCCTTATAATCAATACCTACTTTGCCTTGTTAGTGTGCATGTGCAATTAGAAGTGCTAATAGTCTTTTAATGATCTAAGTAGGCTGCTAAAAGTTGACCAACTAATCTGAAGGGAAATCCTGGTTTTTCGGTTCAGGTTCATTCAGATCTGATCAGATCAAGAGATATATTTTAAAAATTTTTCTCTTTGATCTATATCAGATTTTGGATGTTTCAGATCTAATTCTTATTATTTTAATAAATAAAATAAAATAAGGATAAATTAAATCAAATTTAATTTACCTAATTTGGGTAATCCAATTATCCGTTGATGATCCTGTATGCAGCGGAAGGTTCTGGATCTAGCCACACAAGCACCTGGCCTCTACCGATATCCACTCGAGATTGATCTGAAGATCCTCTTCTTCTCTATCACATCTCCAAAAATCAGATCTAGATCTGATCTGGAGGATCTTCAAAACTCCTTTTGAATATCAGCAGTCATCCTTTGCAGCAGCGCAGCCTTCTAGCTTTCAGTCACCTTTCTTTGATCTAAATCGCACCAACCAAAAATCTAAAACTCCTTTTGGACGTGGAGAGGAAGGGGAGAAGGTGGTTTGGCATGGAGGAAGAGGGGAGAGGCAGCCTTGGGCATGGGGAATTGTGGTTCCTTTCAATCACTTCCAATCACTATCTAGGTTGGGCGCAGGGTCTTATTAATAGACTATCTGTGATCCAACTTCTCTTCTTCCCAACCAATCATAACTCTTTATGAAATCAGATCTAAATCTGATTGGTGGGAATAGAGTCCCCAAGATTCCTCCTTAGAGGGCGCCTAAGATCAGTCAAAGTTGGTTCTTAGGAGAACTCTAATTGGAATCCAAAAAGGAGATGGAGTCCTTGTCCAATAAGGACTCCTAAGCGCCTCCAACTTGGCATGTGCCCTCTTCCTTACCAGGTTCTAGCAGGAGGACAGGCCCCCACCAGCTCTCCAATAGGTGCGTGACATGTGGTTAAAAGTCAAAGTATCAATGGTCAACATTTGACCAGTCAAAGGTAGACTTTTGACCAAAGTCAAAGAACAAGAAATGGCAGGTGACCAAAAATGGTAGGTAATGTCTTACAAAATAAGACAATCTTTTCTGACTTGGACAAGCTCCAATTAGACCATATGAAGGCCTCTGATGAAGCACAAACTCCTTTGGCTCAGACAGGACAACTTGTTTATGATAGTAAAAGAAGAACATTAGGTACAATCGAGTGCTAGCATGATTTTCTTGAACCTAATTGAATCTCATTCAGATCAGTTAAACTAGATCAGTTCAATTGATGATCATCAGATTCAAACCCTTATTTGTATAACCTAGTTAGGTTCAGTTCTATATGGTAATGGGATATGTCATGATCTCTATAATCGACATCATCGAAACTCCTTTCGATGGATCAGAACTCTTCTAATTCGAACAATTAGAATGATCGATCATCTAAATCATTCCAATTGCTCCCAAAATCCATCAGTGACACCTAGCAGTATATACTGGCAACCCATCAGAGCTAAATGCGAACCTCTTGGTGCAGCTATCTGTATGATTAAGTCCTTCTATCTTGAGCCCCGATCAGATTAGGGTTAAGGTGAACTCATCAAACCCTAGTCTCTGTCATATGATGTAATCATTTGATTCGAGTCTAATGTGAAAACCTAAATAGAAACTCTTTCTATTATTTCACTCTGCTGTGGCCATGGGCTTCAGGACTTGATTCTCATGATCATCATAGGGCTACTCCTCTACCATCGAGGTAGATAGATTCCATCTTGTTGCCATCCAGTTCCTACAATGAACATGCTATAGCCAACATACACCTCAGGGTTCCATATGGCTAAGAGACCAAGTAGTGGTGTAGTCAAACTATAACATCCTTAAGGTGAACTATCGATGCACCTCAGGTCAAAGAACCAGACACACAACTGCAGCATCGAGTCAGTCATTGACGAGAAGGTAGACTCCCTAATGACTACTCTAGGTGGTCACGCTCAGTGCCCTCATTCTCTAACGAGTGCCTGTACTCTCGCTTCTGGTGTCTCCACACCATAGACTCAAGACTCATCTGCTGAAGAGAAGCGATTGTACATCAACCTTTCGGATCAATCACCATCCTCGTGATGATCCTATGGTCGGGAGCATTTTATGAGTTAATAATGATTATTCATGTCTTAAATTTTCAACTCTTGAAAATATGAATTATCAGTATCATTAACTCAAAGGATGTATCACAGACACTAAATATACATATGTGATAGAAAATAACTCATTTTATTTATTATAGTCATAATTACAATTTTGCCCCAAGCAAGCTCCTCCATGTCCTTGATCATGACAGTGATCTTGGACTGACTGCCCATCATCATGCATCTTAGCCTTAAAAAGTCATTTCATGACTTGATACTTGGCTGCGTGACTCTGTTCACCAAACATCTCCTATAGGTGAGCTAATATTTGGCGAGCAGTCCCGATATCCTCATGTTGGCGCTGGAGCTCATCAGACATCGAGCCCAACATGTAATATCTGGCCTTATTATCTTTGTCTATCCATTTTTTCGGAGATGCTCTCTGTTAAATAGATGGACGGGTTGGTAAGGTGGGAGGTTCCTGGTCCAGTACATGGGTTAACTTTTTGGAACCCAAAACTATTTTATAGTTTCTGAGCCAATCTTTATAATTGGGTCCAGTCAGTCTATGTGTGTCCAGGATACGTGCCAATGGGTTGGACGCAGACATTTTCCTGTAGAGAGTCAAAGATTCTAGTTAGATATTGTAATTATGACTTGACCAATTTGTTTAGGGATTTTATTTTTAAACAAATTAGCTCCCACTATTTTCTCGGATCCCTACACTCCCTCTGTAGAGATGCAAAAATCTCCACGATTAATGATTTCTAGTGGGTGGTGCGGTCTCACCAACTGACTCATCACCTCACCTAACAGTTATTGGTGATGGGTTAGCCAATGAGTGAACAACTCTTGTTCAATGATTCTCTAATCATGGTGCACCCAAACTTGGTCTCTAATTCATGAATCTCACCGTATCCAAAATATTGATCCACTCCTTAGTTAAGTCAGACCCACCATTTGCATAGACTGGGTTCCTAATTGAGTCTCTCACCATATCCGAAATATTGAGCCCAACTCATCCTCCAGCCCATAGCATCCAATGCCTAATAGACATGGTTGCATCTTTTCGGTGCAACTGAGCCACTGTATCCAGCCGAGAACAATCAACCCCGAAAAGGGCCCGCACATCTACAATGGTGGAAGACCTCAGACTTAATCTTTTCTTAGGGAGAATTGATTCAGGTCTCATTAAACTAGACTTGTCATTAGTCATAACAATTATGACTAACCTAGTGGCATGGGTTAGCTCAGGATTATTGACCACCTCAGATCAGAACTGTGTCAACAGATATGGCCAGGTAAGTGAGACCGGTGGAAGGAATATGCCATTAACTCGTACAAGAATGCATTCAGGTCGAGTAGCTTCCAATTAAAAACCAGTCGGTCGTATGTGCCAAACTTACCTTAGACACCAAATTGTTGAGCCAGAACCAATTGGGTTAGCCTACAATCCAGACTCTAACCTCTGAGCCTAATTAGGTCTTGCTTGATCGTGACTCGATCTTGACCCAGACTTAATCCTATTAGGCTGGTCAATTTAAGCATTGTTGATCCCATCTAACCAACTCTTGATTCGGTTTGATCAACCGCTTAGACCTAATTGAGCTACCCAAGCCCGAACCCAGTATTATGAATATGTCTTAGATCTGAAATTCTCAATTTTAGACCTAATTGATATTTCCATAAACTTAATTCTTTAATTAAGTAGGGTTCATAAACAAAATATGCACAATAAATCCTAGGGTTTCAGGATCTAGGGTTTTGCAGAAAGTAAGTTTTGGGTTTCTGATTAAGGACGAACACGCAGCACCCCTACACATCATAAGAACACCCCATCGAATGGAAAGAGAGGGCCTTTAAACCCTTCTTCGTTCTTATGACCGGACGGCCAAGAGGAACGCCTTAATCAGGAACATGCAATACTACAAAACAGTTTTAGATCTATATCATATATCTCATATACAAATTAGATCTAATCATGGCATATTTTGCATACATCTCATGTATCGAATCATGCATGTTTTCAGATCTAAATTATCTCATAATAATCTAAAAAATTAGATTTAAATTGATCTAATCAAAATAAATTCTAATCTAGACAATTATGTAGAACTATTCTACAACTAGTCTAGACATGCATCAATCATATCTCATATGATATTTAAAATTAAATAATTTTATTTACTATTTTTTAGATGTTATTATAACCATTATAATATCAAAAAATAGTAAATAAATAGATCTAAAATATGATTTAATTAGATTAAATCAAAAACATGCAAGACTATTCTATAGAACTATTCTATTTTAGAACTAGTCATGCATATTTCCTAATCTTAGATCCAAATCATTTAATTTTAATTTTTTCTGATTTCAGATCTGATCACATCTCATGTGACATCTAAAATCATTTATTTTCTAATTAAAATAAATTTAAAATTAGATCTAAACACTTTTAGAACCTTGGCTCTGATACCAGTTGAAGGGAAATCCTGATTTTCCGGTCCAGGTTCGTTCAGATCTGATCAGATCAAGAGATATATTTCAAAAATTTTTTTCTTTGATCTATATCAGATCTAAGATATTTTAGATCTGAATTCTTATTATTTTAATAAATAAAATAAAATAAAAATAAATTAAATCAAATTTAATTTACCTGATTTGGGTAATCCTATTACCCGTTGATGATCCTGTATGCAGCGGAAGGTTCTGGATCTAGCCACGCAAGCGCCTGGCCTCTACCGGTATCCACTCAGGCTGGATCTAGAGATCCTCTTCTTCTCTATCACGTCTCCAAAAATCAGATCTGGATCTGATCTGGAGGATCTTCAAAACTCCTTTTGAAGATCAGCAGTCGTCCTTTGCAGCAGCGCAGCCTTCTAGCTTTTGTCGCCTTTCTTTGATCTGAATCGCACCAACCAAAAATCCAAAACTCCTTTTGGACGTGGAGAGGAAGGGGAGAAGGTGGTTTGGCATGGAGGAAGGAGGGGAGAGGCAGCCTTGGGGCATGGGGAATTGTGATTCTTTCAATCACTTTCACAATCTGAGTTGGGCGCAGGGTCTTATTTATAGACTAAGCTGTGATCCAACTCCTCTTCTTCCCAACCAATCACAACCCTTTGTGAAATCAGATCTAAATCTGATTGGTGGGAATAGAGTCCCCTGGATTCCTCCTTAGAGGGTGCCTAAGACCAGTCAAAGTTGGTTCTTAGAAGAACTCTAATTGGAATCCAAAAAGGAGATGGAGTCCTTGTCCAACAAGGACTCCTAGGCGCCTCCAACTTGGGCACACGCCAAGGGTGGCGTGCGCCCTCTTCCTTGCCAGGTTCTGGCAGGGGGACAGGCCCCCACCAGCTCTCCAATAGGTGCATGACATGTGGTCAAAAGTCAAAGTGTCAATGGTCAACATTTGACCAGTCAAAGGTAGACTTTTGACCAAAGTCAAAGAACAAGAAATGGCAGGTGACCAAAAATGGCAGGTAATGTCTTACAAAATAAGACAACCTTTTCTGACTTGGACAACCTCCAGTCAGACCATATGAAGGCCTCTGATTGAGCACAAACTCCTTTGGCTCAGTCAGGACAACTTATTTATGATAGTAAAAGAAGAACGTTAGGTTCAATCGAGTGCTAGCACGATTTTCTTGAACCTAATTGAATCTCATTCAGATCAATTGAACTAGATCAGTTCAATTGATGATCACCAGATTCAAACCCTTGTTTGTGTGACCCAGTTAGGTTCAGTTCTGTATGGTAATGGGATATGTCATGATCTCTATCATCGACATCATCGAAACTCCTTTCGATGGATCAGAACTCTTCTGATTCGAACAGCTAGAATGATCGATCATCTAAATCATTCTAATTGCTCCCAAAATCCACCAGTGACACCTAGCAGTATATGGTGGCAACCCATCAGAGCTGAATGCGAACCTCTTGGTGCAGCTACCTGTGTGATTAAGTTCTTCTATCTTGAGCCCCGATCAGATTAGGGTTAAGGTGAACTCGTCAAACCCTAGTCTCTGTCATATGATGTAATCATTCGATTCGAGTCCAATGTGAAAATCTAAATAGAAACTCTTTCTATTATTTCACTCTGCCATGGCCATGGGCTTCTGGACTTGATTCTCATGATTATCATAGGGCTGCTCCTCTACCACCGAGGTAGATAGATTCCATCTTGTTGCCATCCAGTTCCTACAATGAACATGCTATAGCCAACATACACCTCAGGGTTCCATATGGCTAGGAGACCGAGTAATGGTGTAGTCAAACTATAACACCCTCAAGGTGAACTGCCGATGCACCTCAGGTCAAAGAACCAGACACACTACTGCAGCATCGAGTCAGTCATTGACGAGAAGGTAGACTCCCTAATGACTACTCGAGGTGGTCACGCTCAGTGCCCTCGTTCTCTAACGAGTACCTGTACTCTCGCTCCGGTGTCTCCACACCGTAGACTCAAGACTCATCTACTAAAGAGAAGCGATTGTACACCAACCTTCCGGATCAATCACCATCCTCGTGATGATCCTATGGTCGGGAGCATTTTATGAGTTAATAATGATTATTCATGTCTTAAATTTTCAACTCTTGAAAATATGAATTATCATTATCATTAACTCAAAGGATGTATCACAGACACTAAATACACATATGTGATAGAAAATAACCCATTTTATTGATTATTAGTCATAATTACAATTTTGCCCCTAGAAGTGTATTACAAGTGTCAGCCAATTTTGGCTTCTAGGGCACATATATCTAACATAATCTACTTCTTTAACTTGTGACATTCATTAGCAAATAATTCTATCTTTTATCACTTGTCCAGTCTATCTTGCTCAAGATTTTTCTCTTGACACATGGTTTTTTTTTTTTTTTTTTTTTATTATTCCCTAACTTATTCTACATTATCTTAAAGGAGAAAGAAAAATAAAGGGTGCAATAAAGGATAGGAAGGAATACACCTGATTTGGTTCAGTCTGGTTCTTTGGAGCTTTGAAATTTTGCTTGAGCTCTCATTGATTTTTCTCTGCAAAATTGAAAATACACACCAAAGCAGTAAAAGAGCAACAATAAATTACTAAAAAATAAAAGAAAAAAAAATGATCAAAACTAAAAAGAAAAGAAACAACCTATCTAGTAGTTCTGATTTATAGTCTTCAGCTTGACTTTCTTTGAATTCTAAAGTGGATCTTGTAATTGAAATGCTTCCTTCTCCTTTTCAAAACTTCCATTAATGTAATTTTTCAGCCTGTGACCGTTTACCTTGAAGGTACCTTTTGATTCATCAAAGATCTCTACTGCTCCATATGGAAATACCTTAGTAATTGTATAGGGACCTGTCCATCTTGATTTTAGCTTTCCTGGAAACAAATGTAGCCATGAACTATACAAAAGAACTTGTTGTCCCTCATGGAATTCTCTTTTTACAATATGGTTATCATGCCATTTCTTAGTACGTTCTTTGTAAATCCTAGGCATTCTCATAAGCGTGGTGGCGAAATTTGTCCGTCTCATTTATTTGCATTAACCTATTCTTCTCTGCATCTTGTATATCAAAGTTAAGAATTTTCATGGCCCAATATGCTTTATGTTCTAGCTCAACAGGGAGGTGGCATGCTTTTCCAAAGAGTAGCCTATAT
>QRFJ01004886.1:0-39233 GCA_006176705.1 Cocos nucifera
ACCCATATTGATGGTGAGGTTCTCTTGCAGACTCAAATTCGTTCAACCAAAGTTTTGATAGAAAACATGCAGGATTTCATGCATAGATTTTGAAACTTTTTCAAAAATAAAGAAGCAGCAAAAAATATAGATTAAACTATTTAATTCAATAAATGCATGTAATCAAATTACAAAACCCTACATAAAAGATCAATAATATGTTATGATGCAAATATAAATTTAAAATTAAATTAATCATAAGTGGTATTGATCATATCAATACCTAGATCGAGAACAATTCTAGATCTAACCCTAGATCACATCTAGGTTACTAAGAGATCATTTCTCTTATCTTTGCACGGATTGAGAACTCCACAGTTGAATTCATTGTTGCCTTTGGAGCTGCACAAGCATCCGATATCTATAGGTGATCCACACGAACCTGCAACATAGATCGGAGGTTCGTTGAATGAAGATCCGCTCGAAGTGCTAGCTTCTCGCGGATCCCTCCTAATGGTCAATCAAATACTTATTCTTCGGATCTCTTGGACACTCCAAGAGATGAAGAACATGAGGAGGAATAAGGGAGAAATCCACCCCTTAGATCTCCCAAAAATCAGAAAATAAGAACATGAAAAAATAAATCCTAAGAGAATACAAATCTTCTCCTTTAGGACATCAACGGTTGATGTCCTGAAAACATCTCTATGCTAGGACAAGAGGAGACCTTCTCCTCTAGGACTTTTCTTAAGCTTTTAGATCTAATATTTCTGATTTTCATCATATAAAATTCCCACAAAAATTAAAGAGGAAATGTTCTCCAAGAAATCCTAAGAGAAGACCTTTCTTCTCTTCTCCTTCTCTCATCAAGATGTGATCAGATCATATCCAAAAAATAACACCATGCCCCAACAACTTGGAGCACTCATCCCCACACTCAAATCCTCTCTCTCTCTTATATTTTTATCATATAAAAATCATAAATAAAAATAGGAAGAGAGAAACATAAAAGAAAAATATAAGAGAAGATAATCTTCTCTTACCTTGTCTCTTCAAGGCATCAACCTTTGATGTCTTAATTGAGGGCTCTTCTCCAAGAATCATGGCACCACAAATCCTCCACACCTTCTCCTCCTTCTTATCTGATTTTCCATAATTTTTCTAGGATTTATCACATCTTTTAGCCATCTCATAGGAGGCACCTCTTTTTACTGCAATACTAGGTCAAAACCTAGTCAAAGGGAAAACTTCTATTGGGTGTCCAACTCTTCCAAGTAGGAAACAATTTCCAACTTCCTTCTAGTTTTGATCAAATCAGAATATATTCTAAATAATCTGATAGGTGGGGTGTGGGGACCTCTCATTGGCATGGGAATGTTCAGGTAAACCTCAAAAAAATATGTGGGCATGGGCTTTCTTAGGCACAAGAGAAAGAGTGCCAGTCCAACTAGGACTCCTCTTTTTTGACTAGGTCAAAATTATTTTTAACCTAATTTAAATTTTATTTAAACCAGATTAAATATAATCCAATTAAGGATGATCCTAATCCAATCAAGTACGCTGTCAGCACTCATACAAGTCATCGCTATTATGTCTCAAAATTTTGCATATCCCATGACACCTCATGAGGATTACCCAGGCCTAGGTTTTGCTAAATTAAAACATAGCGAGACATTCTCTTTCTGAAGTTAATCAGGAGTGGTCAATCCCATCTTAACTCACACACCGACTTAATAAGTACTTGACTATGCTCAGAAATCTTTCGAACCTATATTAGAAATACAGGCAGTCTAGCATCAAAGTACAACGAGTTGCTTGCAAGTCATCGTGGTGATCTCAGGTTGAAGGAATACTTATATCCATTAGCCTTAGCTAGCTACTCTTGACAGTAGAGTACTACATTGGCCATGTTTAGTGCAGATGTACTCCTACATCTCACGTGGATGCCATACCAGTATCTCTATATCACTTGGTTACAAGGACAATCAATGCATATGACATACAGCGATCTACACTTGATAAGTTATCATCCTTGTTAATAACTTATCATTTGGTCGTGAATAATTTAAGAACCATCTGATAAATCCTTCTTTATCAATTGATTATGGTTCTAAGGACTTCATCATAATTTAGGAGTTCATTTAAGAAAGATAGAACTTTTATGATGAACTAGCCAAATAACTATTATTATTAGATAATTCATATACTTAGATGATTAGCTTTAGAACACATTTCTCAATAATTAAGGCATGTTATTAAATCAGAATATAAAATATAAAAAGAACTGCATATTAATCATATCAATAGCAGACTACTCTAGATCAGATCTAGATATGTAATAGGGAGATCAGATCATCCTTATCTTTGAATCTCGAGTTTCTTGATTTGTTGATCCGGGCCTGAGAAGGTTGCTCCAAGCCGTACACTATGAGTTGTCCATACGAGCCCTCGATTGCAGATCTGAAGTCTAGTGCCCAAAAATCAGCACACTATGCTAGCATACTGTGCTAATCCTTCTCCAACGATCGATCTGGATCTTCTTTTCTTCAAGCTTGGACTCTCCAACTTTCTAAAACTGAGGAAGATGATTCATGATGCTAAGACACCTCTCAAAAAAGATGGAGGAAAAGGAATGGAAGAAAAAACCAAGAAGAAGACCCTCTTCTTCTTCTTTCTTCTCTTACCAAAGCACCTTGATTGGTGCCTTTACAAAATTCCACGTCCTAGGCTTCTCTCCCAGATTTTTGATGCTCCAAATGATCTCTCTTAGATGTGTAATCCACAAAAAAATTAGATCAAAATTTATTTTATATAAGGAGATATAGTGGAATCTTTGACTAGGTCAAATACCTAGTTAGGGGTTATCCAAACAGGGCTAGACTTAGGGCATGCAATACTTAGGCACCCTCTCTTTTATTTTTTGCATGGACTATCAGGGAATGTCGCACAAAAAAGGCCTCTAAAAGCTATAAAAATTTGAGAAGAAAAATAGGGATGTGGGCGACACAAAATAGGAAGGTGTTTTGGTTTCCCAAAACTCTATCTCATAGAGTTTAAAATCAACTCAAACTCTTCTTTTGACTTGATCACAATATCTAAATATCATATTTGAGATAAAGGAAGCAAGGGGGCAAGTGTGAACATCTGGAGAGAAATATTTTTATGAAAAAATCCAACAAAAGTGGAATGGGGGGCATTGGGGCTAAGGTGATGCATGAAGATAGGAGTCCTAGTCTCACTAGGACTCCTAGTTTGACTTGGTCCAACTTGATCCTTGGACCAAATAAAATTAGGATTTAATTAATCCAATTAGATTAGGTCTTAGTCCAACTAATAATCTAATTAAATTAGATTTAATTTTAATTTAATTTTTTAATCAAATTATAAATTGGGTTGATACAAGTCCTAACTGAACTAGGACTAGTTCTTCCTTGCAATTTGCTCATCCAATAAACCAATTGGACTTGATCCAATCAAGACCAAACCAAATCTAATTAAATTATATTTAATTAGACTTAATATTAATTCTCTTGCCTAATCAAATTAAGCTAATTAGCAATTGAATTGCTAATTGATCCTCCTGCAATAATTGCACTAAGCAAACATTAATCGTATTGAATGTTTAACCCTAGAATGATTCTTAATCATCGATTAACCATCCGATCAGATCGAAAACTATTATATGTATGATCCCATAGGTCCAAACCTAAGTCGATAGCATAAGAATAAATTTTTGTATCAATCAAAGTGACCATCTAGCAATGGTACCCGATGGTCGGATAGATCAAATGTGTAGAACAACATCCTTAGAACTCATGTGGATATAGTTTTTGTATAATTCATCTTCTTGACCAAAATGCTCGTAGTCATAATAAGAAAGTCTACCTTCTCATCGATGACTGACTCGAACTTGTAGTGGTGTGTCTGGTTCTTTGACCTTGAGGTGCATCGACAGTTCACCTTGAGGGTATTATAGTTTGACTACACCATGACTAGATCTCCTAGCCATTCAGAATCCTGTGGTGTATATTGGCTATAGCATGTTCATTGTAGAAATTGGATTGCACCAAGAAGGAATTTATCTACCTCGGTGGATGAAGAGCAGCCCTTTGATAATCATAAGAATCAAGTCCATAAGTCCATGGCCATGGCAGAGTGAAATAATAGAAAGAGTTTCTATTAAGGTTTTCACATCGGACTTGAATCGAATAATTAAATCATATGATAGAAATTAGGATTTGACGAGTTTATCTTAACTCTAATCTAATCGGGGCTCAAGATAGAAGAACTTAATCACACAAGTAGCTACACCAAGAGGTTCATTTTTAGTTTTGATGGGTTGCCACCATATACTGCTAGGTGTCACTGGTGGATTTTGGGAGCAATTAGAATGATTTAGATGATCGATCATTCTAAGTTGTCTGAATCAGAAGAGTTCTAATCCATCGAAAGGAGTTTCGATGATGTCGATGATAGATATCGCGACATATCCCATATGCATACAGAACTGAACCTAACTAACTGAGTCACACAAGTAAGAGTTTGGATCTAGATATCATTAATTGGATTAACCCAGTTCAATTGATTTGAATTAGATTCAATTAGGTTCAAGAAAATCATGCTAGCACATGATTGAGCCTAATGTTCTCCTACTACTATCATTAAAAGTTGTCTCGACTGATTCAAATGTGTTTGTACTCAGGTACCTTTACTTGGTCTGACTGGAGCTTGTCCAGATTAGAAAAGGGTTGTCTTAATTTATGAGAAAAATTTGAGACAACACCTATCATTTTTCATCACCTGCTAATTCTTATCCATCACCTACTAATTCTTATCTTTTGACTTTGGTCAAACGTTAGGCTTTGACCCATAGACATCTGCCCATGTGTCATGCACCTATTGGAGAGCAAATAGAGGCTTGTCCCCTTGCTAGATTTTAGAAACGAGGGAGTGCATGCCTAGGAAGGCATGCACCCATGGATAGCAATGACTGGAGTCCCATACGGATGGGACTCCAGGTTGCTTCTTGGTTTTTACTTAGGTGGCCCATAACTATAGACTTTGACCAGGTGCCATCTAATAATGAATTAGTGGGGCTCTCATCTGATTAGATCAGGTGATGTCATCTCACCAATCAGATTTAGATCTGATTGCACGAAGCAACGTGATTGGCCGAGATGATGTGGCAATGCATGGTGCAGTAGGATCTATATAAACCCTATCTACGCCCAACTTTCATGGAGTTCTCTCTTAGCCCATGCCCCAAGACTGCCCCTCTCTCTCCTCCATGCCATCTTCTGATCCTCTCTCTCTCCTCCATGCCCAAGGGATGTTGGGCATCAGTTTGGTGCGATCCAGGCAAGAAAAAGCTGATGAGAAAGGAAGAAGGCAACACTGCTGCAGAGAAGACTGCTGATCTTCAGAAGGAGTTTTGAAGATCCTCCAAATCAGATCCAGATCTAATTTTTAGAGAAGTGATAAAGAAGGAGAAAATCTTCAGATCCAATCCAAGTGGATACCGGTAGAGGCCAGGTGCTTGCGTGGCTAGATCCAGAACCTCAGGCAATCAGCAGGATCATCAAAGGATAATCTGATTACCCAGCATCAAGCTATAAATTAAATCAGATTTAATTTATTTTTTATTTTATTTATTAGATTTATAAAATTAGATTTGAAATATCTCCAATCTGATCTAGATACATGAGTAAAATTTTTGAAATATCTCTCTTTATCCGATCAAATCTGAACGAACCTGATCTAAGAAATCAGGATTTCGCCTTCAACTGGTATAAGAGCATGGTTCTCTAAAAATTGTTTAGATCTGATTTTAATTTATTTTGATATAATAATTTGATGATTTTAGATATCACATGAGATGTGATTAGATCTGAAATTAGAAAAATTAAAATTAAATAATATAGATCTAAGTTCTACAGTATGCATGACTAGTTGCAAATAGAATACTTCTATACATAATCTTGCATAATCAAGATTTATTTTGATTAAATTATGATTTAGATTTATTTATTTTATATTTTTTAATGATTATAAATATTATAATAAGATCTAAAAAATTAAAAATAAAATTATTTAATTTTTAGATCAAATGAGATATGATGAATGCATGTTTAGACTAGTTGTAGAATAGTTCTACATAATTGTCTAGATTAGAATTTATTTTGATGTGATCAATTTAAATCTGATTTTTTAGATAATTATGAGATAATTTAGATATGAAAAAGCATGCATGATATGATACATGAGATGTATGCAAAATATGTATTAAGTTAGATCAATTTTATATATGAGATATATGATGTAGATCTAACTAGTTTTGTAGATTTATATTTCTGATTAAGCCATTCCCTTGGCCATCTGGTCATAAGAATAAAGTAGGGTTTAAATGCCCTCTCCTCTCATTCGATGTGGTGTTCTTATGATGTGTAGGGGTGCTGCGCGTTCATCCTTAATTAGAAATCAAAAACTTACTTTCTGCAAAACCTAGATCCTAAAACCCTAAGATTTTATTTATATATTTTGTTTGTGAACCCTAACTTAATTAAGAATTAAGATTATAAAATATTAATTAGATCTAAAATTAAAAATTTCAAATCTAAGATATATTCATAATATTGGGTTCGGACTTGGGTAGCTCAATTAGGTCTAAGCGGTGGATCAAACCGAATCAAGAGTTGATTAGATGGGATCAACAGTGCTTAAATTGACCAACCTAATAGGATTAAGTCTAAGTCAAGATCGAGTCACGTGAGTGATCGATCAAGCTAAGACCTAATTAGGCTCAGTGGTTAGAGTCTAGATTGTAGGCTAACTCGATTGGTTCTAGCTCAACAATTTGGTGTCTAAGATAAGTTTGGCAGATACGATCGACTGATTTTTAATTGGGAGCTACTCGACTCGAATGCATTCTTGTCGAGTTAGTGGCATATCCCTTCCACCGATCTCACTTACTTGGCCATGTTTGTTGGCTCAATTTTGATCTATGGTGGTCAATAATCCGAGCTAACCCATGCCACTAGGTTAGTCATAATGGTTATGACTATATCAAGTTTAGTTTAATGAGATCTAAATCAAATCTTCCTAAGAAAAGATTAAGTCTAAGGTCTTCCACCATTATAGATGTGCGGGCCCTTTTCGGAGTTGATTATTTTTGGCTGATTATAGTGGTTTAGTTGCACCGAAAAGATGCAACCATGTCTATTAGGCATTGGATGCTACAGGCTGGAGGATGGATTCGGCTCAATATTTTGGACACAGTGAAAGACTCAAATAGGAATCCAATCTATGCAAATGGTGGGTCTGACTTAACTAAGGAGTGGATTAATATTTCGGGCATGGTGAGATTCATGAATTAGAGATCAAGTTTGGGTGCACCATGATTAGAGAATCATTGAACAAGAGTTGTTCACTCATTGGCTAACCCATCACCAATAATTGTTAGGTGAGGTGATGAGTCAGTAGGTGGGACCGCACCTCCCACTAGAAATCATTAATCATGGAAATTTTGGCATCTCTACAGAGGGAGTGTAGGGATTCGAGAAAATAGTGGGAGCTAATTTGTTTAAAAATTAAAACCCTAAACAAATTGGTTAAGTCTTAATTATAATATCAAATTAGAAACTTTGACTCTCTGTAGGAAAATGCCTGCATCCAATCCACTAGCATGAATCCTGGACACACATAGACTGACCGAACCCAATTACAAGGATTGGCTCCAAAACTTCAAAATCATTTTGGATTCCAAGAAGTTAACTCATGTATTGGACCAGGACCCTCCTACCTTACTAGCTCATCCATCTGCTGAATAGAGAGCGTCTCTTGAAAAATGGACGGACGAAGATAACAAGATCAGATATTACATGTTGGGCTCGATGTTTGATGAACTCAGCACCAACATGAAGATATCAGGACTGCCCGCCAAATGTTAGCTCACCTACAAGAGATGTTTGGTGAACAGAGTCGCGCAGTCAAGCATCAAGTCACTAAACGACTATTCAAGGCTAAAATGCATGATGGGCAGTCAGTCCAAGATCATTGTCTGATGATGATCAAGGACTTAGAAGAGCTTGAGAAGCTCGAAGTGAGGTTGGACTTGGATCTGCAAAATGATATAATTTTGCAATCCTTGACTGATGCATATGGGCAGTTCATCATGAACTATCATATGCATAAACTTCAAAATTTTTGGCCGAACTTATGAACATGCTGGTTACCACTGAGCTTTCTATGAAAGGTTCTAAAGGCTTAGTGCTTGCTATGGAATGGACTTCTTTCAAGAGAAAGTCTTTTCAAAAGAAGAAGTCTATGAAAAAGCAGAAGGTGGGAGTAAAGAAGAAAAAGACAGAGCTCAAGAAGAAGGCAAGAAAAGTATTTTCATTGCAACAATGACGGCCACTGGAAGCGGAACTACCCTACTTACCTGGCCACCCTGAAGAATAAGGAGGCAAGTCCTTCTGGAGGTATGCTTGTTATTGAGTCTAATCTTACGATTTCTTTTGCATCCAGTTGGGTGCTTGACCCTAATTCTAGTGCTCATTTATGAACTTCCATGCAGGATCTTGAGGATAGCAGAAGGCTGAGGGATGGTGAGATGATCCTGCGCATCAGAAATGGAGCAAGAGTTGCTGCCATAGCCATGGGAACATACCCTCTTCGACTACCATTTGGTTTAGACTTAGTGTTAAAAGACTATTATTATGTACCCAGCAAGCAAGAATTTGATTTCTATTTCTTGCCTTGCATTAAAAGGCTATGTAATTAGTTTTCTTAAGGACCATTATAACATTCTTTATGAAAGAAATAAAATTACAAGTGGTTTCCTTATTAACGGTCTTTATCAGTTACATATTGATGTATCTATTTTTAACATCGAGCAAAATATGAATACCATGAAATGACCTAGGGATAGTCCAAACGATAGGTATCTATGGCACCTAAGACTAGGTCATATAGCAGAAGATAGAGTTAATAAATTGGAAAAAACCGAACTATTGAGTCCATTAACTTCCGAGTCATATCCAATTTATGAATCTTATCTTCATGGCAAAATGACAAGCTTCCTTTTGTAGGACATGGGGAAAGGGCCATTTGATGTGCCAGCTAGAGGCAACTTTGTCTACTTCATAATCTTTACCGATGATTTATCTAGGTATGAGTATGTGTATCTGATAAGACACAAGTATGAAGCTTTTGAAAAGTTCTAGAAATTCAGACATGAAGTAGAAAAGCAAACAGAAAAACCTATTAAGGTTCTTCGATCAGATCAAGGAGGTGAATACCTTAGTCGAAAATTCCTGGACTATCTCAAGGAAAATGGAATAGTCTCTTAATGGAGTCTACCTGGAACACCTCAACTCAATGGGATTTTAGAATGAAGGAATCGGACTCTATTAGATATGGTCCGATCCATGATGAGTTTCACAGACCTCCCTAATTTTCTTTGGGGACATTGTTTGTTAACAACAGTATATTTACTGAATAGGATTCCTTCTAAAACCGTTCCTACCACACCGTATGAGATATGGCATGGCAAGAAACCAAGTTTGAGTCATCTTAGAATTTGGGGTTGTCCGGCTCATATCAAAAGACAACAAGTAGACAAGTTAGACTTCAGGTCCTTTAGAGCTTGATTTATCGGATATCCTAAAGAGTCATTAGGATATTATTTATACATTCCAGAAGATCACAATGTGATTGTGAGTCGACATGCCATCTTTCTTGAAAAATAGTTTATTCAAGATAACGGCATTGAAAAATAGATCATGCTTGATGAGAAAGTCTCACAAAAGCAACGAGCTAAGGGCCAAATGAAACCAAATCAGGTTAAGCCAATCTAATCACTACCTCCTCCACCTCATAGATTGGAAAGGATTTTCCATCCCCTTGAGAGGTACTTAGGTACTATTTCAAAAGAAATAGAGGAAATGTTCCTCGTAGGTAATGGGGTTCATGGTGATGATCCCAAAATCTATAATGAGGCAATATTGAATATCGACTTCGAGAATGGTTAGAGGCATTGAAGTTAGAAATTGACTTGATGCACTCAAACAAAGTCTGGACCTTGGTAGATCCACCAGAAGGTATAGTACCTATTGGGTGTAAATGGATCTACAAGAGAAAGATTGGTGCAGATGGAAATGTGGAGACATTCAAAACTAGATTAGTGGCAAAAGGTTATAGTCAATGCCTTAGCATTGACTATCAGGATACTTTTTTGCCAGTAGCTATGCTAAAATTCATTCGCACATTGCTTGCTGTTGCAGCCTATTTCGATTATGAAATATGGCAAATGGATGTAAAAACGGCATTCCTAAATGAATATCTTGAGGAAGATATCTATATGGAATAGCTGCTAGGTTTCACATCCAGTGATGATGATCGCAAGGTATGCAAGCTGCAAAGGTCCATATATGGACTTAAGCAAGCATCTTAGACCTAGAATACTTGTTTTAATGATGTGATCATATTATTTGATTCCATCAAGAATGAAGAGGAGCTATGTATCTTCAAAAAGATCAGTGGGAGCACTGTTGTCTTCCTCGTATTGTATGTGGATGACATCCTCCTTACTGAGAATGATGTTTCCATGTTGACCATAGTTAAAATGTGGTTATCTAAAGAATTCTTCATGAAAGACCTAGGAGAAGCATCCTTTATTCGGGAAATTAAGGTCTATAGAGATAGACCGAATAGGATGCTAGGACTTTCATAGAAGATGTACATAGAGGAAGTGCTAAAGAGATTTAGCATGGAAAACTCTAAGAGGGGTTTGGTATCCTTCGGACATGGCATTCATCTTTCTAAGAAGATGTGCCCTAGCACACCTGAGAAAATAGAACGCATGAGCAAGATCCCTTATGCTTTAGCAATAGGGAGCCTCATGTATGCCATGTTATGTACACGGCCTGATATAGCCCATCCTGTGAGTGTCACGAACAGATATCAGTCGAATCCAGATGAAGAACACTAGACTTCTGTGAAATGTATCCTTAAGTACTTGAGAAGAACTAAGGATATGTTGTTGGTCTTTAGTAATGGAGAACTCCAAATCCAGGGGTATACAGACTCGGATTTTATGTCCGATGTAGATGATCGAAAGTCAACATTTGGGAGTCTGTTTGTGTGTAATAGTGGAGCTGTCAGATGGAAAAATTCCAAGCAAACTATGATAGCAGATTCCACTATGGAAGCAGAATATATCGTTGAGTTAGAAGCTGCAAAGGAGGCATTCTAGTACAAGAAGTTTGTTGCAAAGATCGAAGTGATGCCGTCAGATGTCATTCCTCTGTACTGCAACAATAATGGTGCCATAACCCTTGCTAAGGAGCTAAGGTCTCATCAAAAATCCAAGCACATCGAGCGGCGATACCACCTTATCTACGATTACCTCGAGAAGGGTTACATCGAGGTCAAGAGAGTTGACTCTGTAGATAATGTGGTGGATCCGCTTACAAAGCCATTGGGCCAGTAGAAGATCGAAGCCCACCTTGAGAAGATGGAACTTAGATTTGTAGCCAATTGACTTTAGTACCTAAGTACCTGACACCAGAAAACCAGAAATTCAATACTTGTCGTGCTCGTGGGATATTGGATCCTTCCTTTCTTTCCTTCCTCCTAGGGAAAGGGCTTTTAGCTATGCTTTTGAAAGAATGCCTGCTATTGGCTTAGCCCCACCAACTGAAGAAAGGATGCGCGTACCAACCAAAGTCTCTAAAATAGTACCTAAGTACCTTTCAGGGGGACAAGAAATCCTTTCTGATCTACGAGGTGGATGAGGTAGTGATTGGATTGGCTCAATCTAATTAGGTTCCATAGGTTCCTTGGCTCGTGGCTCTTGGGAGACTTTCTCCTCGAGCCTAATCTTTCTTTCAATGCCACCATCTTGAATAAACTATTTTTCAAGAAAGATGGCATGTCGACTCACAATCACATTGTAATCTTTCGAAAGATAGAAAAAATATCCTAATGACTTTTTAGGATATCTAATAAATCGAGCTCTAAAGGATCTAGACTCTAGTTTATCTATCTGTTGTCTCTTGACATGGGCTAGACAACCCTAAATTCTAAGATGACTCAGACTTAGTTTCTTGCCATGCCAAATCTTATACGGTGTGGTAGGAACGATTTTAGATGGAATCCTATTCAGTAGATGTATAGCGATCAACAGACTATATCCCCAAAGAAACTTAGGAAGGTCCGTGAAGCTGATTATGGATCGAATCATATCTAATAGGATCTTGTTTCTCCATTCTGAAACCCTATTAAGGCATTCCATGTGGAGTCCATTAAGAGACTATGCCATTATCCTTAAGATAGTCTAAGAATTTCTGACTAAGGCATTCACCTCCTCAATCTGATTGAAGAACCTTAATAGGTTTTCTTGTCTATTTTTCTACTTCAAGGCTGAATTTCTTGAACTTTCCAAAAGCTTTAGACTTGTATCGCATCAAATACACATACCCGTATCGAGATAAATCATTGATAAAGGTGATGAAGTAGATGTAATTGCTCCTGACTGGCACATCAAATGGACTGCATACATCAGTATGTACTAGGGCAAGCAGGTCTGTGGCCCTTTCCCCATGTCCCACAAAAGGGAGATTGGTCATTTTGCCATGAATGCATGATTCATAAATTGGATATGACTTGAATGTCAACAAACTCAATAGCCCAGATTTCTCCAATTTGTTAATCCTGAATTCAACTATATGACCTAGCCTAAGGTGCCAAAGATACCTATCGTTTAGACTATCCCTAGGTCGCTTTGATCCTATGGCATTCATGTTTTGCTCGATATTAAAAATAGAAACATCAATATGTAACTGATAGATACCATTATAAGAAAACCAGTTGCAATTTTATTTCTTTCATAAAGAATATTACAATGGTCCTTATGAAAACTAATAACATAGTCTTCCTGTGCTAAACATGAAATAGAAATCAAATTCCTACTTGTTGTAGGCACATAAAAATAGTCTCTAAGTACTAAGTATAATCCTGATGGTAATCATAGAGGATAGGTTCCCATGGGCACAACAGCAACTCTTGCATCATTCTCGATGCGTAGATTATCTCACCATCTCTCAGCCTTCTGCTATTCTCAAGACCCTGCATAGAAGTGCACAAGTGAGCACTAGAATCAGAGTCAAGCACCCAACTAGATGTAGAAGAAATTGTAAGATTAGATTATATAACGAGCATACCTCCAGAAGGACCTGCCTCCTTCTAGTTCTTCAGGCTGGCAAGATAAAGAGGGTAGTTTTGCTTTTAATGGCCATCAATGTTGCAATAGAAATATTTTTCTTTGTCAGTAGCCTTCTTCTTCAGCTCTACCTTCTTGTTCTTCCCAACATCCACCTTCTACTTCTTCACGGACTTTTCTTCTTCCAAAAGACTTTCTCTTAGAAGAAGTCTGCTCCACAGCAAGTACTGAGCCTTTAGAACCTTTCATAGAAAGCTCAGCACTAACCAGCATGTTCATAAAGTTCAACCAAGGTATTCTGAAGTTTATGCATATGGTAGTTCATAATGAACTACCCATATTCATCAGTCAAGGACTAGGATTATATCAACCTATAGATCCTGATCTGACTTCACACTGAGCTTCTCAAGCTCTTCTATGTCCTTGATCATCATCAGATAATGATCTTGGACCGACTGCCCATCACGCATCTGAGCCTTAAATAGTCTCTTAGTTTGCGCGACTCTGTTCACCAAACAACTCATGCAGGTGAGCCAACATTTGGTGGCTAGTCTTAATATCTTCAAGTTAGTGCTGGAGCTCATCAGACATCGGGCCGAACATATAATACCTAGCTTTATTATCTTCATCCATCCACTTCTCAAGAGATGCTCCCTGATCAGCGGATGGACACATTGGTAAGGTGGAAGGATCCTATTCCAACACATGAGTCAACTTCTCAAGATCCAAAAAAAATTTAAAGTTTCAGAGCCAATCCTTATAGTTGGGTCAGGTCAGTCTATGGGTGTCCAGGATACAAGCTAGTGGGTTGGACACAGATATCTTCCTATAGAGAGTCAAAGTTTCTAGTTAAATTTTGTAATTAGACTTAACCAATTTATTTAGGGGTTTTATTTTTAAATAAATTAGGCTCCCACTATTTACTCAGATTTCTATACTTTCTTGGTAGAGATGCGAAAATCATCATGATTATTGATTTTTAGTGGGTGGTGCGGTCCCACCGACTGACTCACCACCTCACCTAATAGTTATTGGTGATGGGTTAACCGATGAGTGGACAACTCTTATCCAATGATTCACTAATCATGGTGCACCCAAACCTGATCTTTAATTTATGAATTTCACTATGTCCAAAATATTGATCCGCTCCTTAGTTAAATCAGACCCACCATTTGCACAAATTAGATTCCTGATTGGGTCCCTCACCATATCCAAAATATTGAGACCAACCCATCCTCCAACTCGTAGCATCCAATATCCAATAGACATGGTTCCATCTTTTCGGTTCAACTAAACCACTGTATCCAGCCGAGAACAATCAACCCTGAGAAGAGCCCGCACATCTACAATGGTGGAAGACCTTAGACTTAATATTTTCTTAGGAAGATTTAATTTAGGTCTCTTTAAACTTGACTTGGCTTAGTCATAATAATTATGACTAAGCTAGTGGCATAGGTTGGCTCGAATTGTTGGCCACCTTAAAATTAGAACTGGATCGACACAAATGGCTAGGTAAGTGAGATCGATGGAAGGGATATGCCATTAACTCGATAAGAATGCATTCAGATCGAGTAGCTTCCAATTAAAAACCAGTCGATCATATCTGCTAGACTTATCTTAGATATCAAATTGTCGAATCAGAACCAATTAGCTTAGCCTGCAATCCAGGCTCGAACCACGAAGCTAAATTAGATCTTGACTTGATCGAGTCATATTTTAATGTGATTTGATCTTGACCCAGACTTAATTCTATTAGATTGGTCAAATCTAAGCTTTCTTTGATCCTACCTAACCAACTCTTGATTCGATTTGATCAGCCACTAGACCTAATTGTGTTACCCAAGCCCGAAACCAATTTTATGAATATATCTTAGATCTAAAAATTCATAACTTTTAGACCTAATTAATTTTATAATCTTAATTCTTAATTAAGTTTTGGATTTATGAATAAAACATGTAATAAAAATTTTAGGATTTTAGTATCTAGGGTTTTGCAGAAAAATAAGTTCTGATTTTTGATTAAGGACGAATGCATAGCATCTCTACACACCATAAGAACACCCCATCGAATGGAAGGAGAGGACCTTTAAATCCTAATTTGTTCTTATGACCGGACAGCCATGGAAAACTCCTTAATCAAAAATATAATTTTCTACTACAAAACTAGTTAGATCATATATCACATATAAAAAGATCTAACTAATACATGTCTTGCATACATCTCATGTATCATCAATATGCATACTTTCAGATCTAAAATATCACATATTAAATTTAAAAAATAAAATTTTAAATTTGATCATATTACATTAAAACTATTCTAGACATCTTATAGACTTATTCTATAAATAGTCTAAGCATGCAACTTTTATATCTCATATAAAATAAAATAAAAATTAAAAATTCTATTTTTTATTTTAGATCTAATTATAATAATTAAAATATCAAAAAAATAGAAATTAAATAGCTTTAAAATTATATTTAATTAAATTAAATACATGATCATACTAGACTACACATAGAACTATTCTATACCTAGTCTAATCATGCATCTCATACATTTAGATCTAAATAATTTAAGTTTTCGATTCTAGATCAAATCATATTTGATGTGATATTTGATATCTTTTAATATTAGATCTTAAATAAATATAAAATTAGATCTAAGGTAGATCTAAACTGCTAACTTGGCTCTGATACTAGTTGAAGGAAAAATCTTATTTTTCTGGCATATAATCATTCAGATCTGATTGGATCTGAAGGAATATTTTAAAATTTTTTTTCTACAATCTTAATCAGATCTAAGACATCTCAAATATAATCCTAAAGATCTAATATTAAAAATTAAAAATAAAATTAAATCTAATTTAATTTCATATCTTTGCTTTGGGTAATCAAATTATCCTGCGAAGTTCTTGATCTATCCCAAGATTCTAGAAGGTGCCATGCATGCGCCTAGCCTCTAATGGTTATCCACTTAGGCAGAATTTGGATGTTTTTTCCTCATGAATTTTTTCTCCAAATATCAGATCTGAATCTAATCTAGAAGTCCTTTGAAAGAATTTCTAAAAGCAACGTGTCCATCACACGAACACCATTACGTAGATGCTGAACTCTTCATAAATTTGATTAGATCTTCTTCTCAGATTTATTTCCAACCTTTGGAACTTAGAAGAAGGGGAGAGAGAGGATCAAAGAGGGCATGGAAGATGGAAGGAGCAACAGCCTTTAGGTATAAAAATTATTTCTTTCATGAAGAGCCTTGGTGCAAGGGTTTTTATACAAAAGCATAGTGCCAATTTAGAGTCCCTCTTTGATCAAAATCCTCATTTATTTGACCATTGGGACTCTTGGACCTAATCTCCACAAAAATCCCTAGGTCTCATCTTATTTTGATGCTAAAAATCAATCTGAAAGGTGGCGGCATGAGTAGACAAGGAAGAGTCCACTACGCCTAGGACTCTTCCCTCAAGAGTTTAATCCAAATCAAACTCTTTCATAACTTAGCCTAGACACCTCCAAAAGTCACAAAATCTGGTATACTCAATCCATGGCTCGTGCCCTATCACATAAAGAAAAATCAGATCAAAAGCATTTTTATAGAATTTTTTAGAAGCCTCTGATTAGGTGACCCTCAATTCTCTTAATTAGGTCAACTTTTGATCCAAGTCCAATTTGACTATGAATGGATTAATTTTTGTAATTAATCTAACCTGAATAGATTTTAGTTAAATAAAAATAAATCTATTCAAAATACAAGAATGAGTCAAATCAAATTTAACTCAGTTGTGATGAATCAGAAAGATTATAGAAGGAGAAAGTCAGGCTCAATCGTGTGCTAGCATGATTACCTTGAACCTGATTGGATCTAATCCAAATCAATCCAATTGGATTAGCTCAATTGATGACATTCAAACCCAAACCCTTGTTTGTGTAACCCAGTTAGGTTTAATTCTGTATGGTAATGAGATATGTCATGATCCCTATCATCGACATCATCAAGCACCTTTCGATGGATCAGAATTTTTTTGATTCATACAATTAGAATGATTGATCATCAAAATCATTCTAATTTCTTTCAAAATCTATCAGTGATACCTAACAGTATATGGTGGCAACCCATCAAAACTAAAAATAAACCTCTGGGTATAGTTATCTGTGTGATTGGGTTCTTCTATCCTGAGCCCCGATAGGATTAGGGTTAAGATGAACTCATCAAACCCAATGTCTGTCATATGAATTAATCATTTAATTTGAGTCCAATATCAAACCTTAATGAAACTCTTTCTATCATCTTTATTCTACCATGGCCATGGGCTTAAGGACTCAATATCATGATTATCATAGGGCTGCTCCTCATCTACCGAGGTAGATAGATCCCCTATTAGTGCAATCAAATTCCTACAATGAACTTGCTATAGCCAACATATACCTCAAGGTTTTGAATGGCTAGAAGATCGAGTCATGGTGTAGTCAAACTATAGCACCCTCAAGGTGAACTACTGATTCACCTTAGGTCAATGAAGCAGACACACAACTGTAGCTTCGAGCCAGTCATTGATGAGAAGGTAGACTTTCTTATGACTACTCGAGGTGATCACGCTCAGTGCCCTCACTCTCTAATGAGTACCTATACTCTCACTTTGGTGTCTCCACACCATAGATTCAAGATACATCTATCCTAAGAAAATGATCGTACATCAATCTTCTGGATCGATCACCATCCTCATGATGATCCTACTAAGGTTGAGAGCAGTTTATGTGTTAATTATGAAAATTGATGTCTTAAATTTTCAACTCTTGAAAATATGAATTATCATTATCATTAACTCAAAGGATGTATCATAGATACTTTAAATACATACTATGATAGAAAATAACCCTTATATTAATTTATAGTCAAAATTATAAATTTGCCCTTAGAAGTGTATTACAAGTTTCAGCCAATCTGGCTTCTAAAGCACACATCTAACAGAGGCCACTAGAAAGAGGTAGGTAAAAGAATTTAGCAAGCCTGCACCTGAGGAGAAGCCAAATGAAGCTTAGCTGCATTCCAGAACCCCTCCCAAATGCAAATGGGTTCGAACTCCATCTCAAACTCATTGGCGAAGAAGCTTGGGCCGAAGGATGCAATGGAGTACTCTTTCTAGAAGATTTCACAACTACTCTCCCCTCAATGCTCTAAAATCTTAAGTGCTGAAGCAACTATCGAGATCGAAAAAAATATAGTCTCATCCAAGCAAGTGCAATCTAAATAAGTACTTTTACTATCATCATGACCACGATCATGATACTGAAGAATGCATCCAGCTTCAAAATGAGATCAAGAAGCTGATCAGACGAGGTCGATTGGACCGACTCTTGTGACGTCGGTCTGAAAAGAGGAAAGATTGGCCAAGAGCCCTGCTGCAATAGAACCACCTCGAAGGGATGAGCTATAAGAAGATCGGCCCCAACTTGGAATCATCAATAATATCACTAGGGGATACTAGTAGGACGAGACTAGTGGATCGACAGGGTCAACAAAAAAGCAGAGGACTATGGAACTTGTGGCTTTCAATAACAAAGATGCACAAGGGTTCTAATTTTTGCATAACGATGCAGTTATAGTTACTTTAAATATTGCCAATTATGATGTACATGATGTCTTGATTGATAATGAAAGCTCTGCCGATGTCTTATTTTTTAATGCTTTCTCTAAAATGTATATACCTGGTAGCCGCTTGGGGCCAATAAGTATCCTATTAGTAGAGTTCACCAGTAATGCTATATCGATTGAAGGAATAATTACTTTACCAGTTGTGGTAGGTTGGCATCCAAAACAATCTAGAGCTCAGGTTGATTTTTTGGTGGTAAAGGCTCCCTCTACCTACAACGTGATTCTCAAACGACCTGGGTTGAATGCACTCTAAGCTATGGTATCAACATATTACTTGAAGATGAAGTTTCCAACAAAATATGGAGTTAGAGAGGTTAGGGGAGACCAAGCCCTAGCACATCATTGTTAACAATTAATCTATAAGGAGAAAAGTAGCAAGAATCTTGTCTAGTAGATGGACTTGTTGCTTGTGATGACTTAACTGAAGAATGGGGAAACCAAACGATGATCTTGTTGTAGCTCCTTTGAATGATGGAAATGATGACCACATGATTGGCTCTAACCTAGGGGAAGAAGAAGTTAGAAGGCAGCTCGTTGCTTTTCTACAAAGGAATGCAGATGTCTTTGCTTGGATTTCTGCAGATATGCTTGGAATTGATGTAGAGATAATGGAACATTACTTAGTTGTAGATCACAAGCATCGATCCATGAAGCAAAAGAAGTGCAACTTTGCACCTGAGTGACAGAAGGCCATCGTGGATGAGATGGACAAGCTCCTCAAAGCCAAGTTTATCCGAAAGATATCTTACCTAGATTGGATTGCAAATATAGTTCTTGTCATGAAGGTGAATGGCAAGTGGAGGATGTGCATAGATTTCACTTATCTAAACAAACCTGCCCGAAGGATTGGTACCTCCTGCCTAGAATTGATCAATGGGTGGACACAACCTTGAGCCATGAGCTCCTCACCTTCATGGATTCTTTCTCTGGTTACAACCAAATCCGGATGGCAGATGAGGAGAAGAGTGCTTTTATTACTGACCATGCCCTTTATTGTTATAGGATTATGCCTTTCAAATTTAAAAATATAGGAGAGGCTTATGATCGCCAGATGAATAAGATCTTCAAGAAGCAGATCAAGTGCAACATGGAGGTTTATGTTGATGACAATCAACACACTTCAAAAATATGGAGCCGATCTTCAACAAATCATATTGCCAACTTAAAAAAGACATTCAACACACTTCAAAAATATAAAATAAAGCTAAATCCAACTAAATGTGCTTTCAGAGTGACTTCGAAAATGTTCTTGAGATTCATGGTGTCTAGGCGCGGCATAGAAGCAAATTCAGAGAAAATTTAAGCCATCTAGAAAATGACCACCCCAGGGACAATAAAGGAAGTTCAATGCCTGATAAAGAAGATTGTAGCTTTGAATCGCTTCATTTCAAAATCGATGGAATGCTGCGTGCCTTTCATTCAAGTGCTTAAGCAATCAAAGAACTTCTGCTAGACCCCTAAATGTTAGTAGGCATTTTAGATATTAAAGATCTACCTCGGCTCACCTCCCCTCCTTGCCATGCCTAAACTTGGTGAAGAGTTGTTCTTATACTTGACGGTATCTCCCGCAACCATTGGAGCTGTCCTAATTAGAGAAGAGGTGAAATTATAGAAGCTGATGTACTACATAAGCCAAGTTCTGAGAGATGCAAAAACAAGATATATTAAATTAGAAAAACTGACATATGCTTTGTTGATCGCTAGTCCTATCTGATTTGCGAGACTGAGTTCAGTAAGTCTTTGGCCAAAGTAAGAGTGAATTCTAGAAAGAAGTTTCCACGAGATTCACAAGAGAACTCTAATCGAGCGAATCTTGCATATGACTGACGATGGGGTTTAACGAATTATCCATGACCTCCATCAAGTTGGTACTTATGGTAGAAGGACTAAATCATATGATAATTGTATCTAGAGGTTCATTCTTTTATTCTACTGGATTGCCACTACATACTGCTAGGTGTCACTAGTGCATTATGGGACCCATGAGCATTGTCTTGATGATCGATGATTCTGAATAGACAGTGTTGAAATTATTCCAATCTATCAAAAGAAGTTTCGATGATATTATGATAGAGATCATAATATGCCTCATTACTAGATAGAATAGAACCTACGGGATCACATATAAAAAGAGGTTTCTGTTTGATCTAATGATTAATCGATAATTATGAAATATTAAGGATATAATTATCAATATAATTTAACTCAAGAAGGATAAATTAGTAATTTGATTACTAATTAGGCTCAATTTGATTGAGCAATAAGTTTTAGATCAAGTCTAATTGAATTGGATTCAGTTTGACTTGAATTGGGTTTGGTTTGATTAAGTTATGAGATAACTCAATTGCAATGGAATCAATTTCTAATTTGATCTGAATTTGGGTTCAATTCAATCTTAATTGAATTAGAATTTAATCTGATTAGAGATCTAATTAGATTATATTCAATTAAGTATTTGGGTCTAAACCGAATCACTTTTGGTTTGAGGCTCAATCCAAAACCCTAGAGTCCATTACTTTTCAATTTTTCATCTTTTTGCACCTCTTGATCAACCACTTATCCTTTCATTTGGATAAGGATAAGTTTTGGTTTAAATCTAAAATTTATTTTGAATTTTAGATAGAGTTTGACTCTATCAGGTCTTTATCAGGTGCCACCTTAAAAAGATCTATCTTTAGGACTCTAGAGGATTTTTGAGATCAGAAAAAAAATTTGGCCAACCACTAGAGAGAGGGAGGGACTTCTTTGTTAGATGTGTGTCCTAGAAGCCAGATTGGCTAACACTTGTAATACATTTCTAGGGGCAATTTTATAATTTTAACTATAAATTAATAAAAGAATTATTTTCTACCATAGTGTATATTTAAAGTGTCTATGATACATCCTTTGGGTTAATGATAATAACAATTCATATTTTCAAGAGTTGAAAATTTAAGACAAATTTTTATGATTAACTCATAAACTACTCTCGACCATAGGATCATCACAAGGATGGTGATAAATTCGAAAGGTTGGTGTATGATCGCTTCCCTAAGATAGATGAATCTTGAGTCATGGTATGAAGACACCAAAGTAAGAGTACAGGTACTCATTAGGGAACGAGGATACTAAGCGTGTGACTACCTTGAGTAGTCGTAAGGAAGTCTACCTTCTCATTGATAACTGGCTCAATGCTGCAGTGGTGTGTCTAGTTCTTTGACCTGAGGTGCATCGGCAGATCATCTTGAGGGTGTTATACTTTGACTATACCATAACTTAGTTTCCTAGCCATTCAAAATTTTGAGATGTATGTTGGCTATAGCATGTTCACTGTAGGAATTGGATTGCATCAATAAAGGAATCTATCTACCTTAGTAGATGAGGAGTAGCCCTATGATGATCATGAGATTGAGTCCATAAGCCCATGGCCATGGCAATGTGAAGATGATAGAAAGAGTTTCTATTAGGATTTTACATCAAACTCGAATTAAATGATTAATTCATTTCACGGATATTGGGTTTAATGATTTCACCTTAATCCTAATCCTGTTGGGACTCAAGATGGAAGAATCCAATCATACAGGTAGCTACACTGAGAGATTCATTTTTAGTTCTAATGGCTTGCCACCATATACTGCTGGATATCACTGGTGGATTTTGGGAGCAATAAGAATGATCCTGATGATCGATCATTCTAATTGTATGAATCAAAAAAGTTCTAATCCATCGAAAAGTTTTGATGATGTCGATGATAGAGATCGTAACATATCCCATTACCATACGGGACTAAATCTAACTAGATCACACAAATAAGGATTTGGGTCTGGATGTCATCAATTAGACTAACCCAGCTCAATTGATTTGGACTGAAAATCATGCTAGCACATGATTGAGCCTAACATTCTCCTTCTATAATCATTCTAGTTCATCTCGGATGAGCCAAAATTATTAGTTTGGACTCACTCAGAAACCTTATCTTAGTCTGACTAGAGCTTGTCTAAATCAGAAAAGGATTCTCTTAATCCATCAGATGGAAATAAGATAAGAGTTGCTAAATCTTGTCGCCACCTACCATTTTCTGTCACTGCCGAGACAAAAGATGTCTCAATGCAGGAAAGAAAGAGGTAGGGCAGCACCCCCTTTGGACATCTCCTTGGGGCGCGCACCCCCTTGTATTCGATGCACAAAAGTGCGCATGTGCCCCTAGTTGGTGTGCACACATGGAGAAAAGGAAGGAGTCCCATACAAATGGGACTCCCAAGGTTGCTTAATGAGTTCAAATTGTTGGGCGCCTAAGTCTTTATCTCTATCTAGTATTAGCACCACCTTTGGAGGGCTTTGAGAGGTCTCAAATCTGATTGGATCAGATGACAACACCCTATCAATCAGATTAAGATCTGATTAATCCAAGCCATATGATTGGTCGGACCTATGTGGCACTGCATGGTGCAGTAGGATCTATTTAAACCCTATCTACGCCTTGGGTTTAAAAGCTTTTGCCCATCCACCAAGCTACAAGGTTGCCCCTCCTCTCTTTCATGCCTCCCTCTGATCCTCTCTTTCTCTTCTCCATGCCCAAGGAGTTGGACACAATTTTAGTAAAGTTCCAAGGAGATTTGGTGCATAGATCAGGAAGAAGACAACTTTCACCTGAGAGACAAACGTGCTGCCTTTGAAGACTCTTTTGAAGGTTCTTTAGATCAGATCGAGATCTGATCTCTAGAGTTGTGATTTAAAAGTAGAGGATCTTTAGATCCAGCCTGAGTGGATACTGGTAGAGGCTAGGTGCTTGCATGGCTAAGATCCAGAACCTCGGGAACATCTAGATCATCGGTAGGATAATCAGATTATTACCCAAATAAGGTATGAAATTAAATATGTTTTAATTTTAATTTTTATTTTAATATCAAATCTATAGGTTTAGATCTGAGATGTCTCAAATCTAATTAGATTAAGTAGAAAAATTTTTAAAATATTCCTACAAATGTGATCAGATCTAAACGATCCTATGGTGGGAAAAGTAGTTTTTCCTTCAACTGGTATCAGAGCTGCGTTAGCAATTCTTCAAATCTATTTTAAATCTAATTTTAATTTTTTTTAATTTTATATTAAATAATTTTAGATATCGTATTAGATGTGATTAGATCTAAAATCAAAAAATCTAAAAAAATTATAGATTCATATCAATGTTGTATGAGATACATGTCTAGACTAGGTGTAGAATTATTCTGTGTAGTCTAGAGTAATTTTTTTGATATACTTAAAATATTTTTTTAGATCTTTTTGTTTTTATTTTTTGATGTCATAAATATTATAATCAGGTATGAAAATAAAAAATAAAATTTTTAAATTTTTATATGAGATATAAATAATGCATGCCTAGACTAGCTGTAGAATAGTTCTATGATTTATCTATAATATATTTTATTTGATGTGATCAATTTTAAAACTTTATTTTTTAGATATTATATGTGATATATCAGATCTGATGGCATGCATATCTGATTTAATATTTGATAATGAGATGTATACAGAATATGCATGATGATCTATGACTTTATATGAGATATATGTTGTAGATCGTATTATTTGTAGTGTAGTTATTGTTTCTGATTAAGGCATTCTCCTTGACCGTCCAATCATAAGAGTTAGAAGGGTTTAAAGGCCCTCTATTTCCATTCGAAGGGATGCTCTTATAGCTTGTAAGGCTGTTGCGCATTTGTTCTTAATCAGAAATCGAAAAACTTACTTTTCTGCAAAATCCTAGGATTTTTTGAATGTTTCTATTTATGAACCCAAACTTAATTAAGAATTAAGATTATAAAATAAATTAGATCTAAAAATTATGAATTTTTAGATCTAAGACACCTTTATAAATTTGGGTTCGGGCTTGGTTAGCTCAATTAGGTCTAGCGGTTGATCAAACCGATTCAAGAGTTGGTTAGGTAGGATCAAGAGTGCTTAGAATTGACCAGCCCAATAAGATTAAGTCTAGATCAAGGTCAACTCAGAATAATATGTGGTTGACCAAGTCATGACCTAATTTCGCTCCATTGTTCGAGTCTGGATTGTAGGCTAACCAGATTGGTTCTGATTCGATAATTTGGTATCTTAGGTAAGTTTGGCAGGTACGATCAACTAATTTTTAATTGGAAGCTACTCAATCTGAATGCATTCTTGTCGAGTTAATGGCATATCTCTTTCACCGGTCTCACTCACCTAGCCATTTGTAGGCTAACAATTCAAGCTAACCCATGCCACTAGGTTAGTCATAATTGTTATGACTAAGTCAAGTTAAGTTTAAAGAGACCTAAATCAAATCTTCCTAAGAAAATATTAAGTAATAGGTCTTCCACCATTGTAGATGTGTGGGCCGTTCCCAGGGATGATTGTTCTCGGCTAGTTATAGTGGTTCAATTGCATCGGAAAGATGCAACCATGTTTATTAGGCATTGGATGCTATGGGTTGGAGGATGGATTGGGTTCAATATTTTGGATATGGTGAGGGATCCAATCAAAAATCCAATTCATGCAAATGGTGGGTCTAACTTAACTAAGGAGTGAAGCAATATTTCGGACACGGTGAGCTTCATGAATTAGAGACCAAGTTTGGGTGCACCATGATTAGAAAATTATTAGATAAGAGTTGTCCACTTATCATCAATAACTGTTAGGTGAGGTGGTGAGCCAATCGATGGACCGCACCACCCACTAAAAATTAATTGATCATAGTGATTTTTGCATCTCTATCAAAGGAGTGTAGGGATCCGAGAAAATAGTGAAAGCCTAATTTATTTAAAAATAAAATTTTTAAGTAAATTGGTTAAGTCTAATTAAAAAATCTAACTAGAAACTTTGACTCTCTATAGAAAAATATCTGCATCCAACCTACTAGCCCGTATCCTGGACACCCATAGACTGACCAGATCCAGTTATAAGGATTGACTCTGATACTACAAAATTATTTTGAATTTCAAAAAGCTTACTCATGTATTGAACCAGGAACCCCCAACCTTACCAGCCCATCTATCCGCCGAATAGAGAGTGTCTCTAGAAAAGTGGATGGATGAAGGCAATAAAGCTAGGTACTACATGTTGGGCTTGATGTCTGATAAGCTTCAGCAACAACATGAGGATATCAAGACTGCTCACCAAATGTTGGCTCACCTACAAGAGTTGTTTGGTGAGAAGAGTCGCGCAGCTAAGTATCAAGTCATAAGAAGACTATTTAAGGTTCAAATGCTTGATGGGCAGTCAGTCCAAGATTATTGTCTGATGACGATCAAGGACTTAGAGAGCTTGAGAAGCTCGGTGTCAAGCTAGATAGGGACTTATAAATTGATGTAATCTTGAAGTCCTTGATTGATGCATATGGGCAGTTCATCATGAACATCCATATGCATAAGCTACAATGTACTCTAGCCGAATTGATGAACATGCTGGTTATAGCTAAGTTCTCTTTGAAAGGTTCAAAGAGCTCTGTGCTTGCTATGGAGCAGACTTCTTCTAAGAGAAAGTCTTTTGAAAAGAAGAAGTCTGCAAAGAAGTAAAAGACTGAAGGTGGGAAGAAAAAGGGGGAGTCAAAGAAGAAGGCCGCGGACAAACAAAAATATTTTCATTGCAACATCGACGATCATTAGAAGTGGAACTGCCCTTTATACCTAATCAGTCTAAAGAACAAGAAGAAGACATAGATCCTTCTGAAGGTATGCTCATTATAGAATCTAACTTTATGGTTTCTTTTACATCCAGTTGGGTGCTTGACTTTAGTTTGAGTGCTCACTTGTGCACTTCTATGTAGGATCTTAAGGAGAGTAGGAGGCTGAGGGATGGTGAGATGATCCTGCATATCGAGAACAAAGCAAGAGTTGCTGCTGTGGCCGTGAAAACCTACTCTCTTCGACTACCATCAGGATTAGATTTAACTTAAGGACTATTTTTATGTACCTATAGAAAGTAGGAATTTGATTTCTATTTCATGTTTAGTATAGGAAGGCTATGTAATTAGTTTTCTTAAGGACCATTATAATATTTTTTTTGAAAGAAATAAAATTGCAAGTAGTTTTCTTATAAATGGTTTCTATTAGTTACATATTGATGTTTCTATTTTTAATATTAAGAAAAACATGAATGCTATAGGATCAACTTGACCTAGGAATAGTCTAAACGATAGGTATCTTTGGCACCTTAGGCTACGTCATATAGCGGAAGACAGGGTTAACAAATTGGAGAAATCTGGGCTATTAAATCCATTGGCTTCCAAGTCATATCCGATTTATGAATCATGCCTTCATGTAAAAATGATCAAGCTCCCTTTTGTAGGATATGGAGAAAGGGCAACATACCTGCTTGCCCTAGTACACACAGATGTATGCGGCCCATTTGATATGCTAGTAGAGGTAATTATATCTACTTCATCATCTTTATCGATGATTTATCTCGGTATAGATATGTGTATTTGATGTGACATAAGTCTGAAGCCTTTGAAAAGTTCAAAAAATTTAAACTCAAAGTAAAAAATAAATAAAAAAATCTATTAACATTCTTCGATCAGATCAAGAAGGCAAATACCTTAGTCAGGAATTTCTAGACTATTTTAAGAAAAATGGTATAGTATCATAATGGACTCTATCTGAAAACCTCAACTTAATGAAATTTCAAAATAGAGAAATCGGACCCTATTGGATAGGTCCGATCCATTATGAGCTTCATGGACCTTTTTTAGTTTCTTTGGGGATATAGTCTAATGACCGCTATATATTTACTAAATCAGATTTCTTCTAAAACTATTCCTACCACACCGTATGAGATATGGCATGGTAAGAACCAAATGTAAGTCATCTCAAAATTTGGGGTTGTTTGGCTCATGTTAAGAGATAGCAAACGGACAAGTTGGAGTCGAGGTTCTTTAGAGCTCAGTTCATTGGATATCCTAAAGAGTCGTTAGGATATTATTTCTATCTTTCAGAAGACCATAACATGATTGTAAGTTGATATGTTATTTTTCTTGAAAAATAGTTTATTCAAGATGGTGGCATCATGAGATAGATCAGGTTCGAGGAGAAAGTCTCCGAGCAGCAATGAGCTAAGAAACCTATGGAACCCAATCAGATTGAGCTAGTCCAAACACTACCTCCACCTCGAAAATCAATTAGGATTTTTGGTCCTCCTGAAAGATACTTAGGTACTATTTTAGAAGATGTTGAGAAAAAATATTTCTCAAGCCTGAGGCCCAGAAGCCCTCAGGAAGATCTATTCTTTCTTTAGGAAGTTCAGCTGCCAATTAGAAGTACAAACTTCTTACTGCTCAGGTTTGGCTAGATTTGAAATGGTGCATTCTACTATGAAGTCGGCCAGTATTTAAGCTTTAACAGAGGGCCAAGGTTGAAAATTAATGTCAAATTTGGTGAGCTCGATTGTCCATTTCACTATTCTTCCAGAGGTATCGGGCAAGTGAAGAATTACTTTAATGGGTTGATCAGTAAGAAGCATGACAATATGCCCCTAAAAATAAGGCCAAAGAGCTTCCTGACTGCAATCAACAAAGCATAGGTAAGCTTTCCAATTTCGTGTACCTTATTTCTGCATCCCTCAGAACTCAGCTTATGTAGTAGATAGGCTTCTGGATTTTTGCCTCTTCTCTGATCAGGATAGCTCCAATTGCCGTAGGTGATACCACTAGATATAGGAATAGTTCTTCACCAGGTTTGGATTTGGCAAGGAGAGGAGGTGAGCTTAAATAGTTCTTCAATTCTTCAAAGGCTTGTTGACATGCTGGAGGTCTAGCAGAAAGTTCTTTGGTTACTTGAGCACTTGGAAGAAGGGAATACAACGCTCAGCCGACATTAAGACATAGCGATTTAGGGCTCAACCGACCTTGAGATAAAGTGATTCAGGGCTACAACCTTCCCCGTCAGGCGTTGAACCTCCTTTATGATTTTTAATATAGTCATTTTTTGGATGGCTCTCATCTTCTCGAGATTCACTTCGATGCCATGTCTTGACACCATGAAATCTAGAAACTTTTTCGAAGTTATCCGAAAGCATATTTGGTTGGATTCAACTTCATATATTTTCAGAGGGTGCTGAAGGTCTCTTCAAGATCAGTAATATAATTTGCTGAAGACTGGATCTTAACAAGCATGTCATCTACAAAGACCTCCATATTATGATCGATTTGCTCCTTAAAGATCTTACTCACCAGGCATTGATAGGTTGCGCCTGTATTTTTAAGTCCAAAAAGCATAATTCTATAACAATAAAGATCACAATCAGTAATAAAAATAGTTTTCTCCTCATTTTCTGGTGTCATCCGAATTTGGTTTTAATAAAAAAAGACGTCCATGAAAGTGAGAAGCTCATGATCTGAGGATGCATCCACCAGTTGATTAATTCTAGGTAAGGAGTGGCCTTTGGGCAGGCCTTATACAAGTCTGTGAAGTCTATGCATATCCTCCATTTATCATTCGCCTTGCGAGAACTACATTTGTGATCCAATCTAGGTTGGATACCTTCTGGCTGAACTTGGCTTTGAGTAGTTTGTCAACCTCGTCCATAATAGCTTTCTATTATTTTGGTGTGAAGCTACACTTTTTCTATTTCACAAGTCGGTATTTGAGATCTACAACTGATGATGTTCCATTACTTCAGCATCAATGCCTAGCATATCTGCAGGTACCCAGGCGAAGACATCGACATTTCTTCACAAGAAGGTGACGACCTGCTTCCTGACTTTTTTTCTAAGTTGGAGGCAATTTGAATAGTATGGTCCTCATGCCCATCGTTTAAAGAAACTATAACAAGATCTTCAATTGGTTCCTCTTGTTCTTCAATCAAATCATCACGGGCATCAAGCCCATCTACTGGACATAATTCTATCTGCTTTCCCCCTTGTAAAGCAATGGTGTAGCAGTGCCATGTTAGAGCTTGATCTCTCCTGACCTCTTCCGACTCCATATCCTGTTGGAAGCTTCATCTTCAAATAATAAGTTAAGACCAAAGCTTGGAGTGCATTCAAACCAAGTCAGCTAAAAATCGCATTATAAGCTGAGGGAGCCTTCACCATTAGAAAACCAACTTGGGCCTTAGATTGCTTTGGATACCGACTTGCCATAATAGATAAGATAATTATTCCTTCCATCAGCATAGCATCACCAATGAACCCCACTAATGGAGAATTCCTTGATCCCATTCAACTGTCAAGTATAGACATTTTGGAGAATGCATCATAAAACAAAACATCGACAAAGCTTCCATTATTAATCAAAATACGGTGTACATTATAATCAAAATACGGTGTACATTATAATCAACAATATTTAAAGTTATTACAACTACATCATTATATGGAATTTGAACCCCCTATGCATCTTCTTCAGCAAAAGCAATAGGCTCCTCAGTCCTTTGCCTCTTTGCTGGCTCCACTGACCCGCTAGCTTCCTCCTATCGATGTCCCCCAGTGATTGTGTTAATGATTTCAAGTGGGGGCTGATCTCCTTGTGGCTCATCCCTCTAGGGGTGGTTCAAGGCTATGGTAGAGCTTTTGGCTGGTACTCCCTCCTTTCCGATCGATGTCTTAAAAAGTGGTCTAGCGACCTCATCTGAATGAACTCCTCGATCTCATCTTGGAGCTGTATACATTCTTCTGTATCATGATCATGGTCACTGTTAGGGTCAACCCGCCCTATCTAAGTTTGGCTTGCCATTTCTCCTGCCGGACTTCTCCTTCAGTTGGACTCCTTCTTTAGCTAGACTCCTCCTAGACTCCTCTAGGACTTCTCCTTCGATAGATTTCCTTTCAAACTCCTCGTGGACTACTCCCTCAGTTGGACTTCTCCTTCAGTCGGACTCCTCCCGGACTACTCCCTCAGTTGGACTTCTCCTTCAGTCGGACTCCTCCCAGACTTCTCCTTCGATAGAGCTCCTTTCGGACTTCTCTTTCAATCAGACTTTTCCCTCAATCTGACTTCTTCTTCGACAGAGATCCTTTCAAACTTCTCCTTCAGTCAGACTCCTCCTTCAGTCAGACTCCTCCCTCAGTCGGACTTCTCCTTCAATTGAACTTCTCCTTCAATAGAGCTCCTTCCAGACTTCTCCTTCAGTCGGACTCCTCCCAGACTCCTCCTTCAGTTGGACTCCTTCCGGACTCCTCCCCAAGTCAGACTTCTTCTTCGGTTAGACTTCTCCTTCAATCGGACTCCTTTCGAACTTCTCCTTCAGTCAGACTCCTCCTTCAGTTGGGCTCCTTTCAGACTTTTCCTTCGATAAAGTACCTTCTAGACTTCTCCTTCGATAAAGCATCTTATGGACTTCTCCTTCAGTCGGACTCCTTTCAGACTTCTCCTTCAGTCGGACTCCTCCCTTAGTCAGACGTCCTTCAATCAAACTTCTTCCAGACTTCTCCTTCAGTCAGACTCCTCCTTCAGTTGGACTTCTTTCGTACTCCTTCTAGTTGCTATAAAAGGACTTTCTTCAGCCAAATTTCTTTGTCACTAGAAGAACTTCAGCATCAATTCTTGCTGCAATGAATATCAGTCAACACATGGATGATCTCGGGGACATCTGAATCTCTCTTAAATTATCGATCAGCGAAGTCCTTCACCGCCTATGATTATCCCATCCAGACTTCAACTATTAGCTACCAACAAACTGGCATGTCACAACAATGGACACTACCCTCTGTAACAAACTCTAAGTAGGCCCCGAATGGCCCACTACCAAGGCAGTTATGGCTATCACCATTAGTTTATTACAGGCTCCATTTATAAAAGAGATTCCTCTAGATATACTTTCTCTTTAAGCTCTCATCCACTTCCCAATACTCTGCTTCTCTATTTCCTATGCATTCCATTCTAGTTGGCCAAAAATTGACTTGAGCATCGGAGGGTCCTACCTGAGCCACCCACCTCTGGTTTGGACTTCATTTTGCAGGTCCCATCGGCAGCCTCATCTTCTCCACTCCAGCCACATTCCGATGTCCTCATGGATTTCTTGCACTAATAGAATTGGCGCTAGAGTAAGAGACATCAGAACCCTTGATTCTAAAAGGAGTGCTCAGTTGAATCTGTCTACTCTCTTCTCTCAATCTTTAAAAATCTATCTCTATTTGATTTATCCTAGTCTCAAGGATGTCTCCAAGGAAGACAACCTCCCCTAGAGGTCCACCGCCTCCATCGTCCAGATCTGAACAAGATCCCATCCACTCCAGCACGATCATCAACACCACAACCTCCCCTACTAGTGGCCATAGGTGGATTCAAAGTAGTTCAACCTACTGATGCAACTAGGTTTGAGGCCTCACCGAGATGGTGCAGGCCATGCAACTACCCATAGCGGTAGCCCAGCTAGAAAATCCTCCACCAGAATCTCAAGAACTTGCTCAAAGAAAACATACATGGGTCAGTAGATCCATCACTCCTGAGAAGGAAAAGTGAAAGGCAGAGGATCCCAACTTTGATCATGATTCTTCTCTAGAAGAGACCTTCCCCATCTATAGTTGAAAACTCTCTAGAATCTATGATTGGAATGATGCTCTTGACCAAAGGCTCGAGGAAATAAATTGATGGATCGAAAAGCTCCATCAAGCTCCTCCTCATGAAAAACATATTTGCACCGATCCCCCTTTCTCCCAATAAATCATGTAGGAGTCCATCCTATCGAACTTCAAGCTCCTCCTAGTTTTAGAGCTACGATGGGACCATCCGATCCAGTCGACCATCTGGAGGTCTTTCCGGACTATGATGCTGATCCATGGTGTGCCAGATGCCATTTTGTGCCTAGCTTTTTCAATCCATCCTAAAAGGAAGTAGCAAGAAATTGGTACTCGATGCTCAAGCCAGGTATGATCTTCTCTTTTGACCAGATGAGCCACCAATTTGTAACTCATTTTATCAGCAGCCGACATCCCAAGCAAAGTTTGGACTCCCTCATCATCATCAAGCATAAGGAAAGGGAGTCCATCCGAGCTTATGTTAACTGCTTCAATGTTGCTGCTGCACTGGAGGTTCGAAAATCTGGACTGGTCTATTGCCATGGCCGCACTAAAGGATGATCTTCAGAAGAATGATCTACTATTCTTCCTGAAGAAGAAGTCCCCCTAGGACTTTACCAATCTATTGGCTCGAGCTGAAGGATATGCCCGAGCTGAAAAAGCCTTCAAATTGAAGGTTGAGAAAGCTGCAAGGGAGCGGTAGGTGGGTGAGTCTAGCAAGCCTGTAGTTGAAGAGAAGTCGAGGGAAGCTCGGCCGCATTCTCAGACTCCTCCTGAGTGCAAGTGAGCCTGGACTCCTTTCCCAAGCTTGGAGATTGAAGAAGCCCTAATAGAAGGGCATGAAGGAACTCTCCCCCTAGAAGGTTCCACAACTATGCTCTCCTCAATGCTCCAAAAAACCAAGTACTGATGAAAATCAAGGAGCAGCTGCCGAGGCCAAAGAGGATGCACACTCATCTTGAAAAGTGCAATCCTAACTAGTACTATCTTTACCATCGTGACCACGATCATGATGTAGAAGAATGCATCCAGCTCCAAGATGAGATCGAGAAGGTCATCAGACGAGGTTAGCTCGATCAATTTCTACAACATCGACATGAGACAAGAAAAGATCAGTCGAGGGCACCACCACAACCAGAAACCACCGAGGAGGGAGGAGTAGCATGGAGATCGACCACCTCTGGGCATCATCAACACCATCTCTAGGGTACTTTGGTGGGAGGAGGGCAGCGGATCTTGGAGATTAGCCAAAAGATGGAGAACTGAGAAACCCATCACTTTCATTAAACAAGATGCTCAAGGGATTCAATTTTCACATAACGATGTGGTTGTAGTTTCTTTAAACATTGCAGACTATGATGTATGCCACATTCTTATTGATAATGAAAACTCTACTGATGTCTTATTTTATGATACTTTCTCTAGAATATCTATACCTAACGATCATCTAGGACCAATGAATTACCTATTGATGGGCTTCACTGGCGATGCTATACCATTTAAAGGAATAATAACATTAATTGTGACTGCAGGAAGACACCCGAGGCAGTCTAGGGAACAAGTTGATTTCTTGGCAGTGAGAACTCCATCTACTTACAACGCAATTCTTGGTCGACCTGGTCTCAACGCCTTTCGGACAGTGGTGTCTGCTTATAACATGGAAATAAAGTTTTCAACAAACTACAGGATTGGAAAGATCAGAGGAGATCAAGTCCATGCAAGACACTGCTACTCGATTATCCTGCAAAAGGGCGTACAGTCAGAACCTTGTCTAGTTGATGGGTTGGATGTTCGAGATGACCTTACTGAAGAATGGGAAGAACCCATGGAAGATCTTATTTCAATCCCACTAAATGATGGAAATAAAGAGCACATGGTGCAGATCGGCTCCAATCTGGGAGAGGAGGTACGAGAGCAGCTCCTCAAATTCCTAAGGAGAAATACAGATGTTTTGCTTGGGTCTCCGCAAACATGCCCAGTATTGATGCTAAAGTTATAGAACATCATCTGGCTGTTGATCCTAATCATCGATCGATAAAAGAAAAGATATGCAGCCATGTCCTAGAGAGATAGAAGGCAATTATGGAAGAGGTTGATAAGCTCCTCAAGACCAGATTCATTCGAGAGGTCTCCTACCCGAATTGGATCTCTAATCTTGTCCTTGTCAAGAAGGCAAATGGCAAGTAGAGAATATGTATAGACTTCAAAAGACTGAACAGAGGAGATGAAGAAAGAAGAAATAATAGAGAACATATAATCAAATATATGAAATCAAACCCAAAGGCTTATCTCCATGGGGCATGAAACTTTACTAATAAAGAGAGAAAATACAAGAGTTGAATGCACCATTTTAATCTTCTATACAAATCTCTCTCAATAGAGAAGAACTCACTGGACAAAGCCGTCCATAAAATCTTTAGGAGATCCTAAGCAAGCAGCTACACGATGCTCTGCTCTCACCAGCGTTCTATCAATTGCTCTATAACTATTAGCTAACTGCTGAGCCACCTCGCTAGCTTGCACTCGTGCTAGTAGCTGATGCTTTGTGCTCTACATCTCTTTCTGCTCGCCACCAACAGCTTTACCTGCAACTACGGCACTATGATGGTTGGTCTAGGACCTCTCAAGTCTAGATCTCTAATGCCACCCTATAATTTCACTACACTGGGCCTCTTTATTTGGCACATAATACCCTCTCCAAAATCGTAAATACCCTTCAACAAACATACACAATTGTTCTATCTTCTAGAATCTTCCCACTCGCATCCTTACACAACGATAATGCAAGAACTTACTCTCATAGTATCCTTCAAAATACCATCCGATCGGGACTACACTGCTTCCTGGTTGTTGGAACTCCTCATGCAAAAGAAGCCCCATGTAGCCATGATAATTTCATCCCTGCATCAGACCGGTCCATACCCAACATGTGGACCATGATTGTTTCCATGGTCCCACCTAGGACCATGTTACAAGATCATACCGTGGCAAATCACACACTCTCAAGTGCATTATGCGCAGCGCATTCGGGCGCGCCACAGTGCAGCTAGGCCTGCTAAGGCCGTACGATCTATAGGCGATTTTACCTGGCCTGCAACGCATTGTGGTTAGCTGGGCCATGCGCTGCAGCAAGCCCCACAGCTATGTGCCTATAGTCCTGATGGACACAGCCTATGGGCCCCCACTTGATGCACACTTTATAGATGCACTAAAAATGAGTCTCCTGCTTATCTGCTTTAACACTGCTCTTTGAGTTGAACTTCTCCATATATGGATTTTACTGCTGTGATGCAATTGGGCATGCTGCACTCTACAAAATAAATAAGAGGCTATAAAATTGGTAAATTGCCCATAGACATCATGCGGTCCACAACAAGAGGCATGGACCGCATGATGGCCCCAGTGCCACGTCATTACCACATGGGACACGTCGCAGTAGGCACCATGTGGAACACAGCTACTTGGTAGAGTGCACGTCCACACTGTGGCCGCACCAGCGATGCTAGGTGCTGGCCAATCAGGTGTCCTAATGCCGCATGAGGGCTGTGCGCACCTGGCCCGAACACTACTTTGCCCGTGCCAGCATGTAGGGCATGCACGCAGTTGTAGTGCACATATGGGCCAATCATTGTCTTGTTGTGGGCTTGGTGCGTCGACCTGGTTTCGACTTTTTCATACATGTGAGGCTTTACTTGTGGGCTGTCATTTTTTGTATTTGCGCTTTAACCTATGATCAAAGTTTGAGGTATTATGTTTTCACACTTTTATTGGGATGGCAAAATGTCAATCTACCTATCAATCGTTTAGGGTACCCTTATCTGGCTTCGGCTTCTGACGCGACGAGAGCGGTGATATGTTGTATCTAATACCCTCAACCTCATCGTATATGATCGCGTGGTTCTAGAAAGAGCTCGCACGAGACTGATCGTGTCTAGAATTAGGGGTAAGTGTAAGACTAGATATATTAATTATATATGCGATTAATATTTTATTGTAAATCTAATAAGTTTTTGTAGGTAGATAATTTTTAATTAAGGTTCCCCTTGGCCATCAGTCATCAAGAAGTAAGAAGGAATTTAAAGTAACCTCTCTTTTCCATTCGATGGGGTGCTTTATGGCGTATAATGGGTACCTACGTGTCTTCGCTTAATTGAATTGAATTTTTTCTACAAAATCCTATGATTCTTAAAACCTAGGATCTTTTATAGCATGTTTTGTTTTGAACCACACTTAATTAAGAATTAAGTTATAAAAATAATTAGGTTCTAAATTATGAATTTCAGAACTAAGATACCTTCATAAAGTTGGGTTCGGAATAAGGTTTAGCTCAATTAAGTCTAAGCAGTGATCAACGATCAAGAGTTGGTTAGGTGGATTAAGTGGTGCTTAGATTTGACCAGCCCAATAGGATTAATTCTGGGTCAAGTTGAACTTATAATAGTGACATTGTGTCAACATAAGTCAAGACTAATTTAGCTCCGATGGTTCGAAGCTGGATTGTTAGGTACATGAATATTCGGTTGACAAATTAGTGTCTAGAATAGTTTGGCAAGATACGATCAGTGATTTTTAAATTGACCTAAACTCGACTGAATGCATTCACGATGAGTTTAATTGCATATTTCCCTACTAATTTACTTACCTGGCTTGAATTTAATTAGAATTGGTTTAGGCTTTGCATTGGATCAAAAGCTCCAGTTGGCTTAGGGATAGCAAGTGCAAGAAAACTAGTCCTAATTCACTAGCAAGGGTTAACCCAATTTCTTATTTGATAAAAAAAAATTAAAATTAATCAAAAATTTAATTCAATTTAATTAATTATTTAATTAATTTAAGACATCTAATTTAATTGGTTGATTTGTTTTGTATTAATTTGGTTGAGAAACCATGTTTACCCAAGTCATTAGATAGGTCTAGTGGACTAGGATTCTTCCTTGCGCCACTTAGCCCTCCACGCCCCATGCTATTTTAGGATTTTTCATGGAAATTTTCTCTCCCCTTGATCTTATGCATGCACTCTCTCTTCTCTTTTTCTCATATGAAATACTTGGTAGTTGCCAAGTCAAAAGACCACTTTTGATCAAGGATTCTATCCACTAGAATCTTGTAATAAAAACACATCCTTGTATTGTGCGCCCACACGCTTCTTTATTTTTCTTCTGAATTCCATGGAAAAGAAGAAGTTTTTGTTTGCCCTTTTGCTGGTCAGGGTAGGAATAAGGGTGGGGTGCTTGGGCACCAAACACGACTTCCAATTATGTCCTTTCCTTGTGCTGAGTTTTGACCAAACTGGACTCTAATATTCAATTTTATTTAGAAGGATTTGGTGTTTTTGTAATATAGACCATTAGAGAGCTTTAAGATGTGCCAAAATAAAGGGAGAAACCTCTGGCATTGGGTTTTAATAGACCCAAAACTAGGTAGAGATGTGAAGCGGGAAGAAGAAGAGGTACTTCTTCTCGGGTTGTTATGTCATATCCTTCTTCGTTCTTTCATGGGTTTTCTGAGGAGAGTCTCCATCTGAAACCTCCTTCCCTTCTTCTCTTGGAAGAGTCCAAATCCATAAGGAGGAGGCATCTGATCAACCATCAAGAAAAATCGAGCACAGTACTAGCTACTGTGCTGATTTCCTACAACGAGATTCTGATCATTGCTCGTGGGCTAATGTGAATGACTCCTGGACCGGAATATGTGTTAGCTTTGTGCTCATCCTTAAGCCACCAGATCAGCAAGTTGGAATTTCTAACTTATTGAAAATTATGTCCCAAAGCCAATCGTCAGCCATGGTTGAGCTATTTTGCAATTATAATTGATTTATAATTAATAAAAATTTTGGCATCCTTTTCATCAAAAGTTTACATCTTCTAATGAACTCCATTATGTATGATTAGTCCTAGACTATTTAGCTTTGATAAAGAGGAATTTATCGATTAGTCCTTAAATTTTGTTCACGACAAATGATAGACTGTTAATAAGGACGACAGCAGTCTATCGAGCATAGGTCACTATATGCCATAATGGTTGTGTTGTCCTTAACTAAGAAGTATGGAGTCACTGGTATGGCATATGGGTGGATGTATGGGTACATTGTCATTGAACATGACCCAAAACTTCTCAGAGATTCTTCTATCGGAATATCCTTAGACCTAAGATCACCTCAGTGACTTGCAAGCAACTCACTGTGATTTCGGTACTAAGACTAACTGAATTTCTAATTCAGCAACGAAAGGCTTCTGGGCATAGTCAAGTACTTGCGGAAAGTCAGAGTTGTAATACAATGCATCAATATATTCATCTAGCAAAGCCTTGGCTGGTAATCCATCAGAATGGATTTGATATTTTGAAATACAATGTGGATAAACTGATCAGAGTTGACATTAAACTCTGAGGTATTCTACGAGCATTTGGTCAAGGGGAATGAATTATATGAAATTTATATCCACATGGGTTCTAAGGATGTTGATTCTACACATTCGACCTATCGGCCATCGGATACTATTGCTAGATGATCACTTTGATTGGTACAAAAATCTATTCTATGCTACCAGCTTAGGTTCAGATCTATAGGTCACATCATTATTAGAGTTTCATGATCTGATCGGATGGTTGATCAAGCGATTAAGTCGATTATTTTATTTATTTTTTTTTTTGGATCAAAATATCAATACGATTGGGTATTTAACCCTAGTGTAAGTATTGGCAGGAGGATCGATTAGTAATTAGAATGTTAATTTGCTTTATTGTTAAGCTTAGGCTGAGATTAAGTTTAATTAAATATAATTTAATTTAATTTAGTTTGGCTATATTGGAATCAAGTTTTAATTAAGTTATTGGATAGCCAAGTGCATGGGAAGTAACCCTGGTCCTAAGTCTAAACTAGGATTTCAGAGTCAACTGCAATTTTCTAA
>QRFJ01004886.1:39258-82068 GCA_006176705.1 Cocos nucifera
AATTTGATTAGAAAATTAAATTAAAATTAAATTAAATTTAATATAATTTAATTAAGTTCTTAAATGGGTTAGGATTTTATTTAATTGGATTGGTTTACTCTTGATTTTATTTGATTAAAAGATCTTGTTTGACCAAGTCAAGATAGGAGTCCTAGTGTGACTAGGACTCCCTATCTCCTTGCGCCACCTTGGTCCCAACGCCCCCCGTACCTATTGTTTAGGTATTTTTTATAGAAAATCCCTTTCTTCCTGATTTTCATGCCCCCTCTCTCCCTCCATGTCATATATATAGAAGTTAGGTGGAAGACCAAGTCAAAGGAGGAATTGGTTTTGCCTTAGGATTCTATGAGATTGAATCTCTATTGACCAAAACACCTCTTCTTTGAATGGCGCCACCTCTCCCTATATTTTTCCCTTATTCCACAAGAGAAATCAGAGTTTTTGGTCACCCCCTTTTGCTGGTCCATGCCAAAAATTATGGAGGAGATGCCCAAGAGTTGGACGCCCCTTGTCTTGCCCCGTTTGACATTTCCTTATCTAGTTTTTGACCTAGACAAGGACTCTATCTTTTTCTCTAATTATTGGATGAATTTTTGGCTGATTGTTTTTTGCGATGTAGACCTTTGAGAGTCCTTTGGGGTGCATAAATCAGAGGAAGAGGATCCTTGGGCATGGGGGTTCCATAAGCACCAAGCTAGGTGTCTAGGTGAGAGAAAAAAAGAAGAAGACGGTCTTCTTCTAGGGCTATTTTTTCTTCATCTCTCCTCCTTCTTTTGAGTTTTCTTTGAGAGAGTCTCAGATCAAAAAAACTCTTCTCTTCCTTCTCAATTTTGAAGAGTCCTTGTTTCGAAGAAGAAAGCATCAGATCGACCATCAAAGAAGGATCAACATAGTACTAGCATACCGTCCTGATTTCCTATTGGACTTCAGATCAGGGATCATGGGCTCGTGTGGACATCTCTTAGAGGCTAGATGCATGTACGGCTTGGAGCTTCATCCCTCATCTAGGATCAGTAAGTTAGAACGTCTAACCTGCAAAGGTAATATAGATCTGATATTATATTATGCATCTATTCTTGATCTAATGTAGATCTATGTTGATGTGATCAACCTTTGCTTATTATTTATATTTAATTTTTGATTTAAATACCATGCAATAATCATATAATATGATCTTAGATCTAATTTTTTTTGATATTTAAAATTAATATGATTAATTTTAAGTCTTCCACTGCTGATCTTGAAAAAGTTTCAAGATTCAACCCTGAAACCCTAGATTTGGTTCCTTCAATTGGTATTAGAGCCAAGTTAATTATTTTATGATTATTGATGCATGTGTAGATTATTTTTGAATTTGATCTATTTAATAATCTGATATTTAAATCCAAAACTAAAATCTCAGATCATACGAACTGCTATAAGATTGTCCTGCCGTTTACCCAGGTTATCCTAGTTCGTATAGATCTAATGTTATTATTCATAAATTTATTAGATATGATCTGATGTTATTTATGATTTATTTAATTTAAAAGAGTTTTAAATCTAAAAATAAAATATTTTAGATTGCACAGACTGCCATAAGGTTGTGCTGCTGTAAGGTTTACCTTTACAATGGAAAGATTATCGTAGTACATGCTGATCTAAAATATTAATCATAAAATTTTAGATTAGATCTAAGAGATTTTATGATTTGATTAAAAATATTTTGATCTAATTTTAATCTTCATAAATGTATTAGATTTGATCTAAGAAGATTTATGATTGATTATTATTAAAATTATTTTAATTACATGAACCTATTTAGATTAGATCTAAAGTAGATTCATGTTGAAAGTTACTTGCATATTGATTATGAATTTAACATGCAACTTGGTTGGTAGAATCATGTTGTAAAAATGTTTTACAAACATGAAAACTATTTTTGAAATGCCGAACCCCGTCCCTCAACCAAAAACTTAATTAAAAATTAAGAAGTTTGATTAGGATCTAGGATTATGAATTGAAGATCCTAAGTCACAAATCAAAACACATTGGGTTAATTGGTTAGTAGAGATTAGGTCCATTAACTGGATTAGACCTAGGGTTAGATTAAAGAATGGACTTAATTAGAGAATTGATTAAATCTAATCAATTGTTGTCTTAGATTTGGTCAAGGATTCTCTAGATCAATTGCAATAGTTGTGGTTGGTCAAGTCCATGTCTTTAATAAGATCCAAGATGGACTTGATTCTTAGCTACGCGGTCTGGCACGAAACTATTAGGTTGATCTAATTAAAACTAATTAAATCAATTGGTGTCTAAGGTAAACCAGACTAGTGGTTTTTAATTAACAGCTCGCTTACCTGGCCATTTCTGATGGTGTCTAAGGCAAGCCTGGCAAACCATTCGACTGATCGAACTTATCTAGCCTCTTGGAGAGATTATGTTTTGATCAGATCACTTAACTATTCGAGCTGACCCATGTTAGCTAGGTAAATCAGTTTGACTGATTTAGGTACTCCTAGACCAGTCTGTTAATGGTCTTCCTTAAGCTGACTTGGTGAAGTTAGTGGGAGGATCATGACAACCTGGTTAATCTGACCTACTCACTTCTATAATTAAATCCTCTAAAATTATTAGGTCCCTAAAATAAAATAGTTAAATGATAATTAGATCATAGCCTCCCATTAAAATGGATGATAATGGGTCCATCAGTGGGATAATCATTGGAGGCCCATAGGCCTGGTGCTTATCCACTAATGGAATTATCATTCATAATATGATTTTTTGGTTGTGTCTTTCTAAATGATGGTTAGGTTGACCAACCATAGTTAGACTTAATCATTCATTAGTTAGATGGACCAAGTATAATTATGTTAATGGTTGGACCTACCTGGGACTTTCAGTGGGGGCCTTAGCCTACTGAAAAGATACCTGGGGCAAAATTAAATTACTAAAAATTATTTGAAGAAATAATTGGTTATGAATCTAACCTTAGATGTACATGGATTAACCAACTATAGTTAGACTTGTGTACAGTCTATGTGGATTCTAGTACCCACTAAGAAATTAGGATAATTTCTCGAATTGGAAGTAGAGACTACCAATTCGAACAAAATAGTGGGAGAAACCTTTTGATTAAAGTCCAAATCTTTAGAATTAATGAATCAATTACTAATTAGGCTTTCGGTTCTCCTTTGTGTAGTTAAACCCAAACCATAATTGCTCCATTCACTATTAGACAGTGATTAAACTTATGGGACCCAACTTCAATAATAAGTATTGAAAGTTGAAAGTTGATCAGCAGCACGAAGTGGTTCATACTAGGGTCTCTATGCCCAATTTAAACATAAGGTCCAAGAATAACCTAGATCAGACAGAGTGCTTCCATTGTAAGAAGCAAGGGGATTAGAGGAGGAACTATCCTCATTATCATGATTCCCCTAACCCCAACAGACTAAATAAGAGAGATGAGCAAATTGTTGCTGATCAAAGATGTTATATGATAACACCTTGTAATTTTTCTATTTGTGATATTTCTACTTGGGTATTGGATATCGAAAGTCCAGTCCATATTTGCAATGTGCTGCAAGGGCTTCAAGTTAGTAGAAAATTTGAAAATAATGAGCGATTCCTAAATATTGGAGATGGAAGATCTGTTCCAATTCTAGCTATAGGAATAGTTCAACTCATTTTCAATACTAATATCATTTCTCTAAATGAATATCATTATTATCCTTCTTTTTTGATGAATATATAATCTCTATTGGCCTTTTGGCCAAAGATATCAATAAAAGAAGATTATTGTGAATAATGTTATAATAATGCAAGGACAATGAAGAAATGGTATTTACATTTTATCACAGCTTATGAGTGTAATGTACACTTCTAGAAAACACCCTAGGTTAGATAATGTCTCTGATATCTACCTATGGTACTATACGCTAGGTTACATAAATAAGAACAGGATAAACAGGTTGACTCAAGAGGAAATCCTCGAAGTCAGTGATTATGAATCACTTCTAACCCATGAGTCTTGTCTTCTTGGTAAAATAACCAAATTATCTTTTAGTAGAAGAGGTGAGAGAGCCACTGAGCTCTTAGGTCTAGTACATATTGATGTATGTGGACCAATGAGCATAGGTGCCAGAGGTGGATATTTCTACTTCATCACTTTTATATATGATCTATCCAGGTATGGATATTTTTATCTGATGAAACATAAATCGGATTCATTTGAAATATTCAAAAGATTCCGAAGTGAAGTAGAAAAACAAACTAAAAAGAGTATGAAATCTTTTTGATCAGATCAAGGAGGTGAATATCTATCAGTGAGTTCTTGACATATCTAGGAGAGAATGAGATTCTCTCATAGTGGACTCCTCCTGGCACACCACAGCATAATAGTGTATCAAAAAGGAGAAATCGAACCTTATTGGACATGGTTTGATCCATGATGGGATTTGCTAGTTTGCCTATTTCATTTTGGGGTTATGCTCTTGAGACTGCATGTTATATATTGAATAATGTACTAGGTAAATTTGTCACAAAGACTCCATATGAGATATGGATAGGATGTAGGCCTATACTCTCTCACCTATGGGTTTGGGGTTGTCCGGCCTATGTCAAACGTTTGCATACAGATAAGCTTGGACCCCGGTTTGATAAGTGTGTGTTGATAGGGTATCCCAAAGAAAGTAAAGATTACTATTTCTACCATGCTGATGAACAAAAGATGTTCGTCAGTCTTAAGGCAATCTTTTTGGAAAAGAAGTTCCTTGGTGAAGAAACTATTGTCTCTAAGGTTGAACTTGATGAAATTCATCAGGTAGAAAATTCGACACCTATAGCTAAACCTAAGTCGGATCTGATTAGATCAGATCCAGAGCCTAGAGTACCTGAATCATTAAGACGATCAGATAGAGTACTATATCATCCGGATAGATACTATGGTCTCTTGGTCCAGGATGGTGATCCCATCGAACTCGATGAGAACGATGAGGACCATATCACTTACATGGATGCTATGTAGAGATTCAACTCTGAGAAATGGCTAGAAGCCATGAGATCCGAAATGGATTCCATGAAGGTTGATGATATATAGACATTAGTTCACCCATCTAAAGGGGTTAAATCCACTAGATATAAATGGGTATTCAAAAGAAAAAAGGCACAGACGGAAAGGTGGAGACCTATAAAGCCCATCTGGTTGCCAGGGAGTATCATCAACGTTATGGTATTGACAATGATGAGACATTCTCTCCAATGGCAATGCTCAAATTCATTTGGATAATGTTTACAATAGCTGTCCATTTGGACTATGAAGTCTTGGTAGATGGATGTGAAGACAACTTTCTTAAATGGAGAGCTGATATGACACAACCTTAGGGATTCCCATCCACAGATGATTCCAAGATGTGCAGGCTTTAGAAATCCATTTATGGATTGAAGCAAGCATCTCGGAGTTGGAACATACATTTTGATAAAGTGATCAAAACGTATGACTTCGTTAAGAATGGAGAAGAGCCCTGCATTTATAAATGGGAAGCAGTTGTATTTCTTATCTTATATGTGGATGACATTCTGTTAATCGAGAATGACATCTCCGTACTACAAGGAATAAAAGTCTGGTTGTCATCACAGTTCTCTATGAGGGACTTGGGAGAAGCATCCTATATCCTAGAGATGTATAGGGATAGATCTAAAAGGATGCTTGGGTTATCGTAGTCCACGTACATAGATACTATGCTAAAAATGTTTAGCATGGTGAATTTCAAGAAAGGCTATCTACCGATAGGCCATGGAATTTCTCTCTCTAAGAAGGATTATCCGACAACTCCTGAAGAAAGAAAGCATACGAGTAGAGTCCTGTATGCTTCGGCAGTGGGATCTATCATGTATGCCATGACATATACAAGACCAGATGTGGCAAACTCACTAGGAGTAGTGAGTAGATACCAGTCTGACCCTGGAGAAAACCACTGAAAGGTGGTTAAAATCATCCTTAAGTATTTGAGAAATACTAAGGACCAATGGTTGGTTTATTGTGAATCAGATCTGAAACTTGTGGGATTTACAGACTCCAGCTTTCAATCTACCCATGATAACAATAGAAGCATGTCGGGATATGTCTTTACTTTAAATGGTGGAGTAATCTACTAAAAAAATTTCAAGCAGCATATGGTGGCTGACTCAATTTTCGAAGCAGAGTACATGGCAGCATCAGATGCTGCAAAGAAAGCTGTGTGGCTGAGGAAGTTCATCACCAAGCTCGAAGTGGCACCCTCCATTGATGGTCCAATCCTCCTCTACTACGACAGCACTATCGCTATAGCTCAGGCAAATGAACCAAAGGCACACCAATAGACAAAGCACATTCTGCGCCACTTCCATTTGGTCCATAAGATCGTAGATCGTGGTGATGTCGACCTTCAAAAGATCGATGGAAAGGAGAACCTAGCTGACCCCTTCACTAAAGCCCTCGCAATTGAGTTCAACAACCATAAGTCGAAGATGGGTATTATTAGATATTATGCCGAGTGGCTTTAGGACAAGTGGGAGTTGTTGAAAATTGTCCCAAAGCCAATCGTCAGCCTATTGATGGTTGAGCTATTTTGCAATTGTAATTGATTTATTAATTAATAAAAATATTTTGGCATATTTTTCATCATAAGTTTATATCTTCTAATGAACTCCATTGTTGTGATGAAATCCTTAGGACTATTTAGCTTTGATAAAGAAAGGATTTATCGATTAGTCCTTAAATTTGTTCACGACCAAATGATAGACTGTTAATAAGGATGGCAGCAGCTATCAAGCATAGGTCACTGTATTTCATATAGGTTGGTTGTTCTCTTAACCAAGAAGAGTGGAGACACTGGTATGGCATATGGGTGGGATGTATGGGTACATCGTAATTGAACATGACCAACTCCAGAGCATTCTACTATCGAGAATGTCTCTGATGGGATATAGGTATAAGTGTCCCTTAGACCTAGGATCACCTTAATGACTTGCAAGCAACTCACTGTGCTTTGGTATCGAACTAACTGAATTTCTAATTCAGCAACGGAAGGCTTCTGGGCATAGTCAAGTACTTGTGAAGTCGGAGTGTGATCAAGATAGGATTGACCACTTCAAAAGTTGAAGAACAATGCATCAATGTATTTCAATCTAGCAAAGCCTTGGCCGGGATAATCCATCAGATAGATTTGATATTTTGAAATACAATGTGGACAAACTGATCAGAGTTGATAGTTTAACACTGAGGTGTCCTACGAGCATTTTGGTCAAGGGCATCAATTATATGTAAACTATATCCACATGAGTTCTAAGGATGTTGATTCTACACATTCGATCTATCTGGCCATCGAGTACCGTTGCTAGATGATCATTTTGATTGGTATAAAAATCTATTTCTATGCTACTAGCTTAGGTTCGAACCTATGAGGTCACATACATTAGAGTTTACGATCTGATCGGATGGTTGATCAATAGGTGGCAACCTATCAGAACTGAAAGCAAACCTCTTAGTATAGAAAGCAAACCTCTATGTGATTGGGTTCTTCTATCTTAAGCCTCGATAGGATTAGGGTTAAGGTGAACCGTCAAACCCAATGTTCGTCATATGAATTAATCATTCGATTCGAGTCCAATGTGAAATCCTAATAGAAACTCTTTCTATCATCTTCACTTTGCCATGGCCATGGGCTTATGAATTCAATCTCATGATTATCATAGGGCTACTCCTCATCTACCAAGATAGATAAATCCTCTATTGGTGCAATCCAATTCCTACAATAAACATGCTATAGCCAACATAAATCTCATGGTTTCGATTGGCTAGGAGACCGAGTTATGGTGTAGTCAAACTATAACACCCTCAAGGTGAACTATCGATGCACCTCAGGTCAAAAATAGCCTGAATAGCCTGAATTTTCTCTGGATTCACCTCAATCCCATGCCTCAACACCATAAATCTCAAAAATATTTTTGAGGTCATACCGAAGGCGCACTTGGTCGGGTTCAGCTTCATCTTGTACTTCTTAAGTGCACTGAAGGTCTCTTGGAGGTCGGAGATGTGATTTATTGAAGCTTGGCTCTTGACGGGCATGTCATCCACATACTCCTCAATGTCTCAATCGATTTGCTTCTTAAAGATTTTGTTGACCAGGTGCTGGTACATTACCCCTGCATTTTTGAGTCCGAAAGGCATAACCGTATAATAATAAAGACCATGGTCAGTAACAAAAGCTATTTTCTCCTCATCCTCTAGTGCCATTCGGATTTGGTTGTAGCCAAAAAAGGCATCCATGAAGGTGAGGAGCTTGTGGCCCGAGGTTGCATCCACCAATTGATCAATCCAGGGCAGTGGGTAGCTATCTTTTGAACAGGCTTTGTTTAGCTTTTTGAAGTCTATAAACATCCTCCACTTGTCGTTTGCCTTTTTAACGAGCACGACGTTTGAGACATAGCTCGAGTAGTTAACTTTTCGAATGAATCTAGCCTTAAAGAGCTTGTCAACTTCTTCTGCAATTGCTTTCTGCCTCTCAAGAGCATGGCTGTGCATCTTCTCTTTTACTAGCCGACACTTGGGATCAGTAGCCAGCCATTGTTCCATGACCTCGGCATCAATCTCTAGCATATCCATTGGGATCCAGGCAAAGACATCCGCATTCTTCCGAAGGAAGGTGATGAGTTGCTCTCGAACCTCATCCTCCAAGTTGGAGTTGATCTACACAGTGTGCCAAACATTCCCATCATTCAAGGGCACAGCTATAAGGTCTTCCATAGGCTTGCCCCACTCCTCCATAAGGTCATCGCAGACATCCAATCCATTCAATAGGGCAAAGGCTAGGCTAGGTATTTTTCTGTAGGACAATGGAGTAACAGTGCCTTTCCAAGGCCTGGTCTCCTCTGATGTCTCCAATTTCACAACTTGGAGTGTATTCAAACCAGATCGGCCAGGAATAGCATTGTAGGCAGATGGAGCTTTTACGATCATAAAGTCGATCTCTACTCTTACCAGCTTCGAACATTGCCCTGCAGCAACAGTCAGAGTTATTATGCATCAACTAGCACAGCATCGCCAGTGAAGCCTACTAATGGAGAGTTCATAGGTCCCAAGTGATTATTTGGTAAAGACGTTTTTGAGAAAGCATTGTAAAACAAAATATCAGCAGAGCTTTCATTATCTACCAAAATGCGGCACACATCATAGTTAGCAATGTTTAAAGAGATTACAACTATGTCATTATGTAAAAACTGAACTCCTTAGGAATCCTCATTGGTGAAAGTGATGGCTCCTCAGTTCTCCACCGCTTCTTGGGCTCTATTGATCCGCTAGCCACCCCTCGTCGAAGTCTCCTAGAGATGGTGTTGATGACGTCGAGAGGCGGCCGATCTTCTTGTTGCTCCTCCCCCCTCGGTGGTTCAAGTTGAAACAGTACCCTGGCCGATCCTCTCTTCCCTCGGGTCAATGCCGTAGGAATCGACCAAGCCAGCCTTGCCTGATGACCTCCTTGATCTCATCCTAGAGCTGGATATACTCTTCAGTATCATGACCATGATCACGATGGTAGAGGCAGAACTTGTTTGAATTGCATTTGTCAGGATGGGAGTGCATCCTTTTCGGCTTTGGCAACTGCTCCTCGATCTCCATCAGTACTTGGATTTTTGGAGCATTGAGAGGGGCATAGTTGTGGAACCTTCGAAGAGGGAAGCCCTGCCATGTCCCTTCTGTTAGGGCTTCCCTACTTTCGAGCCCGGGAAGGGGTTCGGGCTCGCTTGCGCTAAGGAGAAGTTTGGAAGCACGGCCAAGCTTCACTCAACTTTTCTTTCTCAATGGGCCTGCCTTGGCTTGCCCATTCGCCGCTCTCCAATGGCTTCATTATCCTTGGCATTGAAGCCCTCTTCTACTCAGACATATTCCTTCAGCCTTGAGCCAGCATATCGGCAAAATCTCCTGGAGTACTTCTTCTCCAGGAAAAATAGCAGATTGTTCTTCCGAAGGCCGTCTTTTAGTACGGCCATAGTGATAGACTGGTCCAGATTTTGGACTTTCAGGGCAGCTGCATTGAAGCGGTTGACATAAGCTCGGATGGATTCTTCCTCTCGCTGCTTGATGTTGATGAGGGATTTGGAACCTTGCCTAGGACACCTCTAGAAATAGATAGATCCGATGGAAGGAAAGCCAAGGTACAGGGTGGAAGCCAAGCTTTGGGTTGAAGGTTGCTTCAAAGCTATTGTGCTGAGAAGAAGAGCCAGTCTTCTACGCCATTTCCATGCCTACGCTGATCTACGATCTCCTTCTAATTTTCTTTTCTCTTTTTTTTTCTTTAATTTCTTATATTTAAATTCTGAATTTAAGTTTTAATAAAGAAAGCTTTATTGTTCTTTTCAATTTTAGCTCTTTAAATTAATTATTCTTTATTGCTCTTTAATTTTATTGCAAGTAGCCACTAAGATCTAAATAGTGGATCTAAGTACCAAATTTATTTTTACATAATTTAAATTCTACTTTTATTTATAAATCTATTTTCCAACTTTAATTTTCAAAAACCCTTCTTTTCTTTTCTTTTAAAAAATAAAAAAAGATAAAAAAAATCAAAAATTTTAGAATTAAATCATTACCTCTCTATGGATTCGATCTGACTCACTACTCTCTTCATAATTTTTAATTAACTTAAAAATTTAGATTTAAACTGATAAACACGATATCTTAACGACAACATCGTGATCCTTATCAGACAACCTTTGGCAGTATGTGCAATCCTGATATTATTTAGATCTAATCTAAAATAATCTAAAATAGATCAAATATCTATTTAATTTTAGATTTAAATTAAAAAATTAAATCATAAATTTTTTTAGATTTAATCTAAATTATTCATGATTCAGATTCAGATCAGCACATACTAGTTTGGACTCACTCAGAAATCTTATCTTAGTCTGACTAGAGCTTGTCTAAATCAGAAAAGGATTCTCTTAATCCATCAGATGGAAATAAGATAAGAGTTGCTAAATCTTGTCGCCACCTACCATTTTCTGTCACTGCCGAGACAAAAGATGTCTCAATGCAGGAAAGAAAGAGGTAGGGCAGCACCCCCTTTGGACATCTCCTTGGGGCACGCACCCCCTTGTATTCGATGCACAAAAGTGCGCATGTGCCCCTAGTTGGTGTGCACACATGGAGAAAAGGAAGGAGTCCCATACAAATGGGACTCCCAAGGTTGCTTGAATGAGTTCAAATTGTTGGGCGCCTAAGTCTTTATCTCTATCTAGTATTAGCACCACCTTTGGAGGGCTTTGAGAGGTCTCAAATCTGATTGGATCAGATGACAACACCCTATCAATCAGATTAAGATCTGATTAATCCAAGCCATATGATTGGTCGGACCTATGTGGCACTGCATGGTGCAGTAGGATCTATTTAAACCCTATCTACGCCTTGGGTTTAAAAGCTTTTGCCCATCCACCAAGCTACAAGGTTGCCCCTCCTCTCTTTCATGCCTCCCTCTGATCCTCTCTTTCTCTTCTCCATGCCCAAGGAGTTGGACACAATTTTAGTAAAGTTCCAAGGAGATTTGGTGCATAGATCAGGAAGAAGACAACTTTCACCTGAGAGACAAACGTGCTGCCTTTGAAGACTCTTTTGAAGGTTCTTTAGATCAGATCGAGATCTGATCTCTAGAGTTGTGATTTAAAAGTAGAGGATCTTTAGATCCAGCCTGAGTGGATACTGGTAGAGGCTAGGTGCTTGCATGGCTAAGATCCAGAACCTCGGGAACATCTAGATCATCGGTAGGATAATCAGATTATTACCCAAATAAGGTATGAAATTAAATATGTTTTAATTTTAATTTTTATTTTAATATCAAATCTATAGGTTTAGATCTGAGATGTCTCAAATCTAATTAGATTAAGTAGAAAAATTTTTAAAATATTCCTACAAATGTGATCAGATCTAAACGATCCTATGGTGGGAAAAGTAGTTTTTCCTTCAACTGGTATCAGAGCTGCGTTAGCAATTCTTCAAATCTATTTTAAATCTAATTTTAATTTTTTTTAATTTTATATTAAATAATTTTAGATATCGTATTAGATGTGATTAGATCTAAAATCAAAAAATCTAAAAAAATTATAGATTCATATCAATGTTGTATGAGATACATGTCTAGACTAGGTGTAGAATTATTCTGTGTAGTCTAGAGTAATTTTTTTGATATACTTAAAATATTTTTTTAGATCTTTTTGTTTTTATTTTTTGATGTCATAAATATTATAATCAGGTATGAAAATAAAAAATAAAATTTTTAAATTTTTATATGAGATATAAATAATGCATGCCTAGACTAGCTGTAGAATAGTTCTATGATTTATCTATAATATATTTTATTTGATGTGATCAATTTTAAAACTTTATTTTTTAGATATTATATGTGATATATCAGATCTGATGGCATGCATATCTGATTTAATATTTGATAATGAGATGTATACAGAAATATGCCATGATTAGATCTATGACTTTATATGAGATATATGTTGTAGATCGTATTATTTGTAGTGTAGTTATTGTTTCCTGATTAAGGCATTCTCCTTGACCGTCCAATCATAAGAGTTAGAAGGGTTTAAAGGCCCTCTATTTCCATTCGATGGGATGCTTCTTATAGCTTGTAGGGCTGTTGCGCATTTGTTCCTTAATCAGAAATCGAAAAACTTACTTTTCTGCAAAATCCTAGGATTTTTTGAATGTTTCTATTTATGAACCCAAACTTAATTAAGAATTAAGATTATAAAATAAATTAGATCTAAAAATTGATGAATTTTTAGATCTAAGACACCTATTCATAAATTTGGGTTCGGGCTTGGGTAGCTCAATTAGGTCTAAGCGGTTGATCAAACCGAATCAAGAGTTGGTTAGATAGGGATCAACAGTGCTTAGAATTGACCAGCCTAATAAGGATTAAGTCTAGATCAAGGTCAACTCAGAATAATATGTGGTTGACCAAGTCAAGACCTAATTTCGGCTCCAGAGTTAGAGTCTGGATTGTAGGCTAACCCAGATTGGTTCTGATTCGAACAATTTGGTGTCTTAAGGTAAGTTTGGCAGGTACGATCCGACTAATTTTTAATTGGAAGCTACTCAATCTGAATGCATTCTTGTACGAGTTAATGGCATATCTCTTTCCACCGGTCTCACTTACCTAGGCCATATCTGTAGGCTAAGGTGGTCAATAATCCGAGCTAACCCATGCCACTAGGTTAGTCATAATTGTTATGACTAAGTCAAGTCTAAGTTTAATGAGACCTAAATCAAATTCTTCCTAAGAAAAGATTAAGTAATGAGGTCTTCCACCATTGTAGATGTGTGGGCCCTTCCCAGGGATTGATTGTTCTCGGCTAGGATACAGTGGCTTCAGTTGCATCCGGAAAGATGCAACCATGTCTATTAGGCATTGGATGCTATGGGCTGGAGGATGAGTTGGGCTCAATATTTTGGATATGGTGAGAGATCCAATTAAAAATCCAGTTCATGCAAATGGTGGGTCTGACTTAACTAAGGAGTGGATCAATATTTCGGATACGGTGAGATTCATGAATTAGAGACCAAGTTTGGGTGCACCATGATTAGAGAATCATTAGATAAGAGTTGTTCCACTTATCAACCCATCAATAACTGTTAGGTGAGGTGATGAGTCAATTGGTGAGACCGCACCACCCACTAAAAATCAATTGAATCATAGGAGATTTTTGCATCTCTATCAGAGGGAGTGTAGGGATCCGAGAAAATAGTGAAAGCCTAATTTATTTAAAAATAAAATTTTTAAATAAATTGGTCAAGTCTAATTAAAAAATCTAACTAGAATCTTTGACTCTCTATAGAAAAATATCTGCATCCAACCCACTTAGCACGTATCCTGGACACCCATAGACTGACCAGATCCAATTATAAAGATTGGCTCAGATACTACAAAATTATTTTGAATTTCAAAAAGCTTAACTCATGTATTGGACCAGGAACCCCCAACCTTACCAGCCCATCCATCCGCCGAATAGAGAGTGTCTCTAGAAAAGTGGATGGATGAAGGCAATAAAGGCTAGATACTTACATGTTGGGCTCGATGTCTGATGAGCTTCCAGCAACCAACATGAGGATATCAAGACTGCTCACCAAATGTTGGCTCACCTACAAGAGTTGTTTGGTGAGACAGAGTCGCGCAGCTAAGTATCAAGTCATAAGAAGACTATTTTAAGGCTCAAGATGCTTGATGGGCAGTCAGTCCAAGATCATTGTCTGATGACGATCAAGGACTTAGGAAGAGCTTGAGAAGCTCGGTGTGAAGCTTAGACTAGGGACTTATAAATTGATGTAATTCTTGCAAGTCCTTGACTGATGCATATGGGCAGTTCATCATGAACATCCATATGCATAAACTTCACAATGTACTCTAGGCCGAATTGAATGAACATGCTGGTTATAGCTAAGCTTCTCTTTGAAAGGTTCTAAAGAGCTCTGTTCTTGCTATGGAGCAGACTTCTTCTAAGAGAAAGTCTTTTGAAAAGAAGAAGTCTGCAAAGAAGTAAAAGACTGAAGGTGGGAAGAAAAAGGGGGAGTCAAAGAAGAAGGCCGCGGACAAACAAAAATATTTTCATTGCAACATCGACGATCCATTAGAAGTGGAACTGCCCTTTATACCTAATCCAGTCCTAAAGAACAAGAAGAAGACATAGATCCTTCTGAAGGTATGCTCATTATTGAATCTAACTTTATGGTTTCTTTTACATCCAGTTGGGTGCTTGACTTTAGGTTCTGAGTGCTCACTTGTGCACTTCTATGTAGGATCTTAAGGAGAGTAGGAGGCTGAGGGATGGTGAGATGATCCTACGCATATCGAGTAATGGCAAAGCAAGAGTTGCTGCTGTGGCCGTGAAAACCTACTCCTCTTCGACTTACCATCAGGATTTAGATTTAACTTAAGGACTATTTTTATGTGCCTATAGAAAGTAGGAATTTGATTTCTATTTCATGTTTAGCATAGGAAGGCTATGTAATTAGTTTTCTTAAGGACCATTATAATATTTTTTTTGAAAGAAATAAAATTGCAAGTAGGTTTTCTTATTAATGGTCTTCTATTAGTTACATATTGATGTTTCTATTTTTAACTATTAAGAAAAACATGAATGCTATAGGATCAACTTGACCTAGGAATAGTCTAAACGATAGGTATCTTTGGCACCTTAGGCTTAGGTCATATAGCGGAAGACAGGGTTAACAAATTGGAGAAATCTGGGCTATTAAATCCATTGACTTCCAAGTCATATCCGAACTTATGAATCATGCCTTCATGTAAAAATGATCAAGCTCCCTTTTGTAGGATATGGAGGAAAGGGCAACATACCTGCCTTGCCCTAGTACATACAGATGTATGCGGCCCATTTGATATGCTAGGCTAGAGGTAATTATTGTCTACTTCATCATCTTTATCGATGATTTATCTCGGTATAGGGTATGTGTATCTTGATGTGACATAAGTCTGAAGCCTTTGAAAAGTTCAAAAAATTTAAACTCATGAAGTAGAAAAATAAATAAAAAAATCTATTAACATTCTTCGATCAGATCGAGAAGGTGAATACCTTAGTCAGGAATTTCTAGACTATTTTAAGAAAAATGGTATAGTATCATCAATGGACTCTATCTGAAAACCTCAACTTAATGAAATTTCAAAATAGGAGAAATCGGACCCTATTGGATATGGTCCGATCCATTATGAGCTTCACAGGACCTTTTTTAGTTTCTTTGGGGATATAGTCTAATGACCGCTATATATTTACTAAATCAGATTTCTTCTCTAAAACTATTCCTACCACACCGTATGAGATATGGCATGGTAAGAAACCAAATGTAAGTCATCTCAAAATTTGGGGTTGTTTGGCTCATGTTAAGAAGATAGCAAACGGACAAGTTAGAGTCGAGGTCCTTTAGAGCTCAGTTCATTGGATATCCTAAAGAGTCGTTAGGATATTATTTCTATCTTTCAGAAGACCATAACATGATTGTAAGTTGATATGCCATTTTTCTTGAAAAATAGTTTATTCAAGATGGTGGCATCATGAGATAGATCAGGTTCGAGGAGAAAGTCTCACGAAGCAGCAATGAGCTAAGAAACCTATGGAACCCAAATCAGATTGAGCTAGTCCAAACACTACCTCCTCCACCTCGAAAATCAATTAGGATTTTTGGTCCTCCTGAAAGATACTTAGGTACTATTTTAGAAGATGTTGAGAAAAAATATTTCTCAAGCTTGAGGCCCAGAAGCCCTCAGGAAGATCTATTCTTTCTTTAGGAAGTTCAGCTGCCAATTAGAAGTACAAACTTCTTACTGCTCAGGTTTGGCTAGATTTGAAATGGTGCATTCTACTATGAAGTCGGCCAGTATTTAAGCTTTAACAGAGGGCCAAGGTTGAAAATTAATGTCAAATTTGGTGAGCTCGATTGTCCATTTCACTATTCTTCCAGAGGTATCGGGCAAGTGAAGAATTACTTTAATGGGTTGATCAGTAAGAAGCATGACAATATGCCCCTAAAAATAAGGCCAGAGCTTCCTGACTGCAATCAACAAAGCATAGGTAAGCTTTCCAATTTCGTGTACCTTATTTCTGCATCCCTCAGAACTCAGCTTATGTAGTAGATAGGCTTCTGGATTTTTGCCTCTTCTCTGATCAGGATAGCTCCAATTGCCGTAGGTGATACCACTAGATATAGGAATAGTTCTTCACCAGGTTTGGATTTGGCAAGGAGAGGAGGTGAGCTTAAATAGTTCTTCAATTCTTCAAAGGCTTGTTGACATGCTGGGGTCTAGCAGAAGTTCTTTGGTTACTTGAGCACTTGGAAGAAGGGAATACAACGCTCAGCCGACATTAAGACATAGCGATTTAGGGCTCAACCGACCTTGAGATAAAGTGATTCAGGGCTACAACCTTCCCCGTCAGGCGTTGAACCTCCTTTATGATTTTTAATATAGTCATTTTTTGGATGGCTCTCATCTTCTCGAGATTCACTTCGATGCCATGTCTTGACACCATGAAATCTAGAAACTTTTTCGAAGTTATCCGAAAGCATATTTGGTTGGATTCAACTTCATATATTTTCAGAGGGTGCTGAAGGTCTCTTCAAGATCAGTAATATAATTTGCTGAAGACTGGATCTTAACAAGCATGTCATCTACAAAGACCTCCATATTATGATCGATTTGCTCCTTAAAGATCTTACTCACCAGGCATTGATAGGTTGCGCCTGTATTTTTAAGTCCAAAAAGCATAATTCTATAACAATAAAGATCACAATCAGTAATAAAAATAGTTTTCTCCTCATTTTCTGGTGTCATCCGAATTTGGTTTTAATAAAAAAAGACGTCCATGAAAGTGAGAAGCTCATGATCTGAGGATGCATCCACCAGTTGATTAATTCTAGGTAAGGAGTGGCCTTTGGGCAGGCCTTATACAAGTCTGTGAAGTCTATGCATATCCTCCATTTATCATTCGCCTTGCGAGAACTACATTTGTGATCCAATCTAGGTTGGATACCTTCTGGCTGAACTTGGCTTTGAGTAGTTTGTCAACCTCGTCCATAATAGCTTTCTATTATTTTGGTGTGAAGCTACACTTTTTCTATTTCACAAGTCGGTATTTGAGATCTACAACTGATGATGTTCCATTACTTCAGCATCAATGCCTAGCATATCTGCAGGTACCCAGGCGAAGACATCGACATTTCTTCACAAGAAGGTGACGACCTGCTTCCTGACTTTTTTTCTAAGTTGGAGGCAATTTGAATAGTATGGTCCTCATGCCCATCGTTTAAAGAAACTATAACAAGATCTTCAATTGGTTCCTCTTGTTCTTCAATCAAATCATCACGGGCATCAAGCCCATCTACTGGACATAATTCTATCTGCTTTCCCCCTTGTAAAGCAATGGTGTAGCAGTGCCATGTTAGAGCTTGATCTCTCCTGACCTCTTCGACTCCATATCCTGTTGGAAGCTTCATCTTCAAATAATAAGTTAAGACCAAAGCTTGGAGTGCATTCAAACCAAGTCAGCTAAAAATCGCATTATAAGCTGAGGGAGCCTTCACCATTAGAAAACCAACTTGGGCCTTAATTGCTTTGGATACCGACTTGCCATAATAGATAAGATAATTATTCCTTCCATCAGCATAGCATCACCAATGAACCCCACTAATGGAGAATTCCTTGATCCCATTCAACTGTCAAGTATAGACATATTGGAGAATGCATCATAAAACAAAACATCGACAAAGCTTCCATTATTAATCAAAATACGGTGTACATTATAATCAAAATACGGTGTACATTATAATCAACAATATTTAAAGTTATTACAACTACATCATTATATGGAATTTGAACCCCCTATGCATCTTCTTCAGCAAAAGCAATAGGCTCCTCAGTCCTTTGCCTCTTTGCTGGCTCCACTGACCCGCTAGCTTCCTCCTATCGATGTCCCCCAGTGATTGTGTTAATGATTTCAAGTGGGGGCTGATCTCCTTGTGGCTCATCCCTCTAGGGTGGTTCAAGCTATGGTAGAGCTTTTGGCTGGTACTCCCTCCTTTCCAGTCGATGTCTTAAAAAGTGGTCTAGCGACCTCATCTGATGAACTCCTCGATCTCATCTTGGAGCTGTATACATTCTTCTGTATCATGATCATGGTCACTGTTAGGGTCAACCCGCCCTATCTAAGTTTGGCTTGCCATTTCTCCTGCCGGACTTCTCCTTCAGTTGGACTCCTTCTTTAGCTAGACTCCTCCTAGACTCCTCTAGGACTTCTCCTTCGATAGATTTCCTTTCAAACTCCTCGTGGACTACTCCCTCAGTTGGACTTCTCCTTCAGTCGGACTCCTCCCGGACTACTCCCTCAGTTGGACTTCTCCTTCAGTCGGACTCCTCCCAGACTTCTCCTTCGATAGAGCTCCTTTCGGACTTCTCTTTCAATCAGACTTTTCCCTCAATCTGACTTCTTCTTCGACAGAGATCCTTTCAAACTTCTCCTTCAGTCAGACTCCTCCTTCAGTCAGACTCCTCCCTCAGTCGGACTTCTCCTTCAATTGAACTTCTCCTTCAATAGAGCTCCTTCCAGACTTCTCCTTCAGTCGGACTCCTCCCAGACTCCTCCTTCAGTTGGACTCCTTCCGGACTCCTCCCCAAGTCAGACTTCTTCTTCGGTTAGACTTCTCCTTCAATCGGACTCCTTTCGAACTTCTCCTTCAGTCAGACTCCTCCTTCAGTTGGGCTCCTTTCAGACTTTTCCTTCGATAAAGTACCTTCTAGACTTCTCCTTCGATAAAGCATCTTATGGACTTCTCCTTCAGTCGGACTCCTTTCAGACTTCTCCTTCAGTCGGACTCCTCCCTTAGTCAGACGTCCTTCAATCAAACTTCTTCCAGACTTCTCCTTCAGTCAGACTCCTCCTTCAGTTGGACTTCTTTCGTACTCCTTCTAGTTGCTATAAAAGACTTTCTTCAGCCAAATTTCTTTGTCACTAGAAGAACTTCAGCATCAATTCTTGCTGCAATGAATATCAGTCAACACATGGATGATCTCGGGGACATCTGAATCTCTCTTAAATTATCGATCAGCGAAGTCCTTCACCGCCTATGATTATCCCATCCAGACTTCAACTATTAGCTACCAACAAACTGGCATGTCACAACAATGGACACTACCCTCTGTAACAAACTCTAAGTAGCCCCGAATGGCCCACTACCAAGCAGTTATGGCTATCACCATTAGTTTATTACAGGCTCCATTTATAAAAGAGATTCTCTAGATATACTTTCTCTTTAAGCTCTCATCCACTTCCCAATACTCTGCTTCTCTATTTCCTATGCATTCCATTCTAGTTGGCCAAAAATTGACTTGAGCATCGGAGGGTCCTACCTGAGCCACCCACCTCTGGTTTGGACTTCATTTTGCAGGTCCCATCGGCAGCCTCATCTTCTCCACTCCAGCCACATTCGATGTCCTCATGGATTTCTGCACTAATAGAATTGGCGCTAGAGTAAGAGACATCAGAACCCTTGATTCTAAAAGGAGTGCTCAGTTGAATCTGTCTACTCTCTTCTCTCAATCTTTAAAAATCTATCTCTATTTGATTTATCCTAGTCTCAAGGATGTCTCCAAGGAAGACAACCTCCCCTACCAGCGGCCATCGTCAGATCTGAACAAGATCCCATCCACTCCAGCACGATCATCAACACCACAACCTCCCCTACTAGTGGCCATAGTGGATTCAAAGTAGTTCAACCTACTGATGCAACTGGTTTGAGGCCTCACCGAGATGGTGCAGGCCATGCAACTACCCATAGCGGTAGCCCAGCTAGAAAATCCTCCACCAGAATCTCAAGAACTTGCTCAAAGAAAACATACATGGGTCAGTAGATCCATCACTCCTGAGAAGGAAAAGTGAAAGGCAGAGGATCCCAACTTTGATCATGATTCTTCTCTAGAAGAGACCTTCCCCATCTATAGTTGAAAACTCTCTAGAATCTATGATTGGAATGATGCTCTTGACCAAAGGCTCGAGGAAATAAATTGATGGATCGAAAAGCTCCATCAAGCTCCTCCTCATGAAAAACATATTTGCACCGATCCCCCTTTCTCCCAATAAATCATGTAGGAGTCCATCCTATCGAACTTCAAGCTCCTCTAGTTTTAGAGCTACGATGGGACCACCGATCCAGTCGACCATCTGGAGGTCTTTCGGACTATGATGCTGATCCATGGTGTGCCAGATGCCATTTTGTGCCTAGCTTTTCAATCCATCCTAAAAGGAGTAGCAAGAAATTGGTACTCGATGCTCAAGCCAGGTATGATCTTCTCTTTTGACCAGATGAGCCACCAATTTGTAACTCATTTTATCAGCAGCCGACATCCCAAGCAAAGTTTGGACTCCCTCATCATCATCAAGCATAAGGAAAGGGAGTCCATCCGAGCTTATGTTAACTGCTTCAATGTTGCTGCACTGGAGGTTCGAAATCTGGACTGGTCTATTGCCATGGCCGCACTAAAGGATGATCTTCAGAAGAATGATCTACTATTCTTCCTGAAGAAGAAGTCCCCCTAGGACTTTACCAATTTATTGGCTCGAGCTGAAGGATATGCCCGAGCTGAAAAAGCCTTCAAATTGAAGGTTGAGAAAGCTGCAAGGGAGCGGTAGGTGGGTGAGTCTAGCAAGCCTGTAGTTGAAGAGAAGTCGAGGGAAGCTCGGCCGCATTCTCAGACTCCTCCTGAGTGCAAGTGAGCCTGGACTCCTTTCCAAGCTTGGAGATTGAGAAGCCCTAATAGAAGGGCATGAAGGAACTCTCCCCCTAGAAGGTTCCACAACTATGCTCTCCTCAATGCTCCAAAAAACCAAGTACTGATGAAAATCAAGGAGCAGCTGCCGAGGCCAAAGAGGATGCACACTCATCTTGAAAAGTGCAATCCTAACTAGTACTATCTTTACCATCGTGACCACGATCATGATGTAGAAGAATGCATCCAGCTCCAAGATGAGATCGAGAAGGTCATCAGGCGAGGTTAGCTCGATCAATTTCTACGACATCGACATGAGACAAGAAAAGATCAGTCGAGGGCACCACCACAACCAAAACCACCGAGGAGGGAGGAGTAGCATGGAGATCGACCACCTCTGGGCATCATCAACACCATCTCTAGGGTACTTCGGTGGGAGAAGGCCAGCGGATCTTGGAGATCGGCCAAAAGATGGAGAACTGAGAAACCCATCACTTTCACTAAAGAAGATGCTTAAGGGATTCAATTTTCGCATAATGATGTGGTTGTAGTTTCTTTAAACATTGCAGACTATGATGTATGCCACATTCTTCTTGATAATGAAAACTCTACTGATGTCTTATTTTATGATACTTTCTCTAGAATATCTATACCTAATGATCATCTAGGACCAATGAATTACCTATTGATGGGCTTCACTGGCGATGCTGTACCATTTAAAGGAATAATAACATTAACTGTGACTACAGGAAGACACCCGAGGCAGTCTAGGGAACAAGTTGATTTCTTGGTAGTGAGAACTCCATCTGCTTACAATGCAATTCTTGGTCGACCTGATCTCAACGCCCTTCGGACAGTGGTGTCTACTTATAACATGGAAATAAAGTTTTCAACAAACTACAGGATTGAAAAGATCAGAGGAGATCAAGTCCATGCAAGACACTGCTACTCGATTATCCTACAAAAGGGCGTACTGTCAGAACCTTGTCTAGTTGATGGGTTGGATGTTTGAGATGACCTTGCTGAAGAATGGGAAGAACCCATGGAAGTCTTATTTCAATCCCACTAAATGATGAAAATAAAGAGCATATGGTGCAGATCGGCTCCAATCTAGGAGAGGAGGTACGAGAGCAGCTCCTCAAATTCCTAAGGAGAAATACAGATGTTTTGCTTGGGTCTTCGCAAACATGCCCAGTATTGATGCTAAAGTTATAGAACATCATCTGGCTGTTGATCCTAAGCATCGATCGATAAAAGAAAAGATACGCAACCATGTCCTAGAGAGATAGAAGGCAATTATGGAAGAGGTTGACAAGCTCCTCAAGACCAGATTCATCCGAGAGGTCTCCTACCCGAATTGGATCTCTAATCTTGTCCTTGTCAAGAAGGCAAATGGCAAGTAGAGAATATGTATAGACTTCAAAAGACTGAACAAGGCCTGTTCAAAGGACAACTACCCCCTACCTAGGATTGATCAAATGATGGATGCAACTTCGGGCCATGAGTTCCTCACCTTCATGGATGATTTCTCTGGCTACAACCAAATCCAGATGGCATCAGAGGATGAGGAAAAAATTATTTTTATTTTTTATTATGATCTTTATTATTATAGGATTATATCCTTTGGGCTCAAAAATGTAGGAGCAACATACCAGCGCCTTATCAATAAGATCTTCAAGGAGTAGATTGATCGCAACATGGAGGTTTACATAGATGACATGCTTGTCAAGAGCCAAACTTCAACAAATCACATAGCTGAGCTCGAGGAGACCTTCGGTGCCCTTCAGAAGTATAAGATGAAGCTAAACCAAATCAAGTGTGCTTTCGGTGTGACCTCAGCAAAGTTTTTGGGGTTTATGGTGTCAAGGCCTAGAATTAAGGCAAACCCAAAGAAGATTCAGGCTATCCAAGAGATGACTGCTCTAAAATCAATAAAAAAAGTTTAGCGCTTAATGGAGAAGGTAGCAGCTCTGAATCGCTTTGTCTCAAAGTCGGCCGATCAGTCTATGCCCTTCTTTCGAGTTTTTAAGCAATCAAAGAACTTCTACTGGACTGTATAGTGTCATCAAGTATTTCAAGAGCTTAAGAACTACCTCGGCTTGCCTCCCCTACTAGCTATGTCAAATTTGGAGAAGAATTATTATTATACTTGGCAGTCTCCTCAACGGCCCTTGCAGTAATCCTAGTCAAGGATGCAGCAAAGGTATAGCAGTCGATCTACTACACAAGCCGAGTCTTGAAGGACGCTAAGATCAGGTACACTGAGTTTTCAATCAAGATGAAGCTTTGGTAAAGGATAGAGCTAGGCTTCGGTTAATGGCTACTTCGAGGTAACTGATGCCAAAAAGAAGAGCTGGCTTCTACACCATCTTTCTGCCGACGCCAATCCAAGATCAAAGATCAACCAATTTTAATTTTTTTTCTTTTTAAATTTTATATATTTAAGTTATAATTTTTTTAATTAATACAATATTAATTTTTATGCTCTTTAATTTCATGTTGTTTATTTTTATTGTAATTTAATTTTTATACTTTAATTATTGCTCTTTATTTTACTGCAAGTAGATGGTAAGATCTAAATAGTAGATCTTAGTATCAAGTTTATTTTTTTGCACTATTTCGATTTTGCTTTTAATTTCTGACTTCAAATTCTATTTCAAATCCTTTTCTTTCTCTTTTCAAAAATCAAAGATTTCAAATCTAAAATACTACCTTTCCTATGGATTCGTCTCGACTCACTGCTATCTACGTACTTTTAATTATTTTAAGAAGTCGAATTAAACTGATAAACATGGTGTCTTAATGATAACATCGCACTCTTATCAGCAGACCTTCAACAAACATCCTATCAGCTCGTCGGAATTTATCTTCGAACTCTCATCGTTGCTTCCTTAGGACCTCGAATTCGACCTCTGCATCCTTGACAGCCTGACACTTGTAGGTCAATTGAATTTTCAATTGCTAAAGCTCGACCTTCTCCCTCTCATATGACAAGAACAGATCGCCAAAGGTCTTTCGATAGAAAGCAAGCTGCACCAACTCCCTCAAAGTATCGGCCTGCTAACTGCTAGCAAGCAGCTTTTGGAGGCGGGCCACCTCCCCGTTAGCTGACTTGAGCTGACATTTGACCCTGCTCAACTTTTTTGTCCAGGCAATTCTTTGACCATTGTGCCAAGCCTCGACTTTTGGGAGTTATTTCTGAAGCTCCAAAAGCTTCTTCGACCAATCCCAATCATGCTGTGTCTTATCCGAAGACCAGGATGAGCTCCCCTCCAATAATTTGACCTTCTCTTTCTCAATGTTGAGATCGGCCCTAAGGGAGCTGATCTTTGTGGCAAGTGCCCAATACTTGTCGCTGGCATCCTTCCTAAATCTTGCAAGCTCTTTCTCGAAGTTTTCTTTCTTGATATTATAGTTAATGGAGTCTTTCATGTGTAATCTTCGAAGGTGGGTGACTTCAATCGTCGCCTCCAAAGTGTTCTTCCTAAACTTTTGAAGCTCATCCTCAATCTTCTTCAGCTTCTTTTTTAAATGATAAGCTTCTTTTTTCAGGTTTTTGATCATTGATTTTAAGAGAACTCCCTAGGGTAACATATCGGCATCAATAGGGGATAGTGTTCGATGCACGAGAAAAATACTCAAAGGTATCGACAAAAAGAAGTATGCTTTCATTTAACCAAAAGTTTCTAAAGAGTAAGATAAAAGAGGAAAAGATAAAATACAACTACTTGAGGCCCTCAACCTCAGGAGATACGGCGGTAGATGAAGTTGGGGCGCTCTCGACCACTTCTAGTTTCTGGGTAGGCACAGGTGTCTTCATGGTAGGTTCGGGTGGACAGGAGGCTGGATCGGTAGGAGTAGGGTCAGCCACGATGTTGGATGGCCCTGCTACTTCATCAAGATCCTCCTCTTCCAAAAAGATGAGATCAAGCTCGGAAAATTTTTGGGCCACTCTATCTTCATAGAGTTCGAAACCCTTGATGAATGCCTGCTGGCCGAACGCGATGTTTAGGTTTCTCATTTCAAAAGAGGCCTTGAACTTTTCAACTACCTGGGCCATTGCCTTCGAGATCAACTTTGTCGTTCAGGCTTACAGATTGATGACCTTGATCTCGACTTCCTTTCTCTTCTCTTCCTTCTGGGCCAACGCTACTTTTAGTTCGGTCGAGACAAACTCTTCCTTCTGAAGTGCATCCTGGAGACTCCTGGCTTCTACCGCCTTCTCCTGTGTGAAGCATTCAGCCTTGATGGCCTTCTCTGCTTTGAGATGATCGATCTCGACTTGAAGGTCCTCCTTGGCCTTCAGTGCTTCCGCATCCTGGCAGTGCACCCTTTTCATGTAGGTGAGTATTTGATGACCCAACTGCCATAGATGGGTGATGCTAAGAAGAGAGAAAATGAAAATGAAAATATAGCAAAGCAATTACCTTCAAGAAGGTTTTGAGGGAGCTCCAAATAAGCTATGTCTGGTCAAGGTCGGCCATGCGGTTCACCACCTCAGGCTTGGCAAGCTTGTCTGTTAACTCCCAAATTATCTCTGGGTTTTCAAAGGGATCTTCTCTTAGGTCATCGCCGCCATCGCTTGGCTCGTCTGGACGAGCCTTACGGGCTATCTTTGCAACAGCCGACTTCTTCTTCTTCTTCTTGTCATTCTTTTTTTCTCTTTTGATGGGGGGCTCCGAGGCTAGTCCTACATGGAGGCTCAAAAATGCAGGAGGCAAGGAATCTGCATCGATGGTGCTAACCTCGATAATAGGAGGAGCTTCGACGTCTTGGGCAATTTTGGTGGAGGTCATAGGGATGACTTGAGCCACGAAGTTTAGGGCACCAACTTTTGCCCTTTTTGGACTTTCACCCGGTGCCTTCCATTTCCTCTTCTGGGCATGGAGGCCCTTGGTGAGCATCCGTACAGCTTCGGTATCCATCTCTGCAATAAAGAAAAGGATACAATCAGCAAAATGCATCCACGATCTCATGATAGTTCGGGAAGTAAAAAATATATTAATATGGTCAAGAGGACTCGAACCCAGGTTAAACAGAGTCTGCTCTTTTAGAAGATCGAGAAGGAGAGAAGCTCGGTATGCCTTAAGTTTATTGGAAGAATCGAGGTCGACTCTATCTAAACTAGGAGCTCAACGAACTAGTTTCCTAAGAAAGCCCTAAGGGGGAGATCTAGCACCAAGGTCGGACAGTGCATGAAGTACTTTTTCTTCCAATTGTGGATGGAAGGAGCACCTTTCAGAAGCTTCTTCTTACCGAATTGGGGGGAGAAATACCATCAATCCTTCGTGGAAGGACGGCATTTGAAGGTATAGAAATTTCTAAAGAGGAAGATGGTTGGACAAATTTCGACCAGATGGTAGAGAGAAAGAAATCCGATCAGAAACCTAAAGGAGTTCAGTACTATGAAAGCAAAGAAGATGTTTAGAAAGAGAAAAAAGTGCAACTACGAAAGATGAGAGTGGAAGTCGAAGTCCGACATGCAAAGTTTCTAGATACAAGCAAAATTGGCTAGGTGGAGGGGAACTAGCTCGGTCGCTTGACCTAGGGAGCTCAAGATTGAATTCCTGGGGGATCCCGTATTGAATCCTAATTAAGAAGAGGTCATTTAGGATTAGAGCACAGAAAATGGTATCTAGTACAAAAGGATGATGAGACATATTCCTAGGTGCAATCTCAGCGATGGGAGTGGGGTCTAAGAAGGTCGGATCAGCCAAACTCCAGGAACCGACCGATTGAGAGGTTTTCAAAGATATTGGGATCAAACTAAATGCAAAAAAACTCTAAGAAATCAAGAAAAATAAGGTAAAAGCTTTCTTTTGACAAACCAAATGGTGAAGATACAAAAGACATGGGAATGATTGAAAAATGAGTTGGGAAACTAACCTAGTTGATGGGGAGGCGTGAGAAGATGGTTGGAGAAATGGAAATCGGATGGTGAAGCACCTAGGAGTGAAGAAAATGGTGAAAGTGACTAGACCTCTTGGGCAAGTAGGAGATGGAAATCGAAGGAGAGGAAAAGGGGACTCGGGCGAAGTGAAAAACCAGAAGGAGTGCTTAAACATTCGATAGAATCTGAGATGGTTATGATGATAGATCTTTCCTGGCCGATTCTTGGTTGACAGGTGTCCCACTCATCTTGGTAGGTAGCTGATGATTGATAGAATATTAAATGCACCATACCTGGGGGCAGCCTCTTGGTGGGAATTTTGAAAAACTATCTTCTCAGATCACTTCATATTTAAGATCCTTTGGTGCCAGCACAGCAAATGCCAAAACTTCCCATTCTCCAAGCGTAGAGCTTGGGCAAGAACTTCGACAGTCAACTTTTTGTACTCCCTTCAAAATTCAAACTCGAGAGTAGAAAGACTATTGTTAGGGTGAACCCGCCATTGCCGAAGTTTGGCTTGTCATTAATCCTCTTAGACTTCTCCTTTGACAGAGTTCCTTTCAAACTTCTCCTTTAGTTGACTCCTCCTTCAGGCTAACTCCTCCTTTGACAAAGCTCCTGTCGGACTTCTTCTTCTGTCGAACTCCTTCCTCAGTCGAACTCCTCACGGACTTCTCCTTTGACAGAGCTTGTTCCAGACTTCTCCTTCAGTTGGACTCCTCTCTTAGTCGGACTTCTCCTTTGATAGAGCTCCTTTCGGACCTCCTTCAGTCGGACTCCTTCCGGACTCCTCCCTTAATCCGACTCCTTCTTTAGTCGGACTTCTCCTTCGATAGAGCTCCTTCCGAACTTCTCCTTCAATCGGACTCCTCTCAGACTCCTCCTTCAATTGGACTCCTTCCGAACTCCTCCTTTAGTCAAACTCCTCGTAGACTCTTCTCTCAGTTGGACTTCTCCTTCAGTCGGACTTCTTTCAAACTTTTTCTTTAGTCGGACTTCTCCTTCAGTCGGGCTCCTTTTAGGACTTCTTCCTTCGATAGAGTACCTTCAAGACTTTTTCTTCGACAGAGCATCTTCCAGACTTCTCCTTCAGTCAGACTCCTTCTAGACTTCTCCTTCAGTCAAACTTATTTCGAACTTCTCCTTCAGTTGGACTCCTCCTTCAGTCGGGCTCCTTCCAGACTTCTCCTTCGATAGAGCACCTTCTGGACTTCTCCTTCAGTCGAACTTCTTTTGGACTCCTTCTTCAGTCAGACTCCTCCCGAACTTCTTCCTTAGTCGGACTTCTCCTTCAGTCGGACTCCTTCTGGACTTCTCCTTCAGTCAAACTCCTCTCTCAATCGGATTTCTCCTTCAATCGGACTCCTCCTTCAGTCGGACTCCTTTCGGACTCCTTCCAGTTGCTCTAAAGGACACTCTCCAGCCAAACTTCTTTCTATCACTAGAAGAACTTCAACATCAATTCTTGATGCAATGAATATCAGTCAACACACAGATGATCTCGGGCACATCCGAACCTCTCTTAAACTATCGATTAGTGATGTCCTTCACCACCTTTGATTATCCAATCCAGACTAACTATTAGGTACTGATAAAATGGCACGTCACAACAACGGACACTACCCTTTGAACAAACTTCATGTGGCCCTGAACGGCTCATTACCAGGTGGTTATGGTTGTCACCATCAGTTTGTTATAGACTCCATCTATAAAAGGGACCATCCAAATATATTTTCTCTCTAAGCTCTCATCCTCTTCCCAGTACTCTGCTTCTTTGTTTTTTGAGCATTCCATTCTAGTTGGCTGAAAATTGACTTGAGCGTTAGAGGATCCTACCAGAACCATCCACCTCTGATTTGGATTTTTATTTGTAGGTCCCATCGGTGGCCTCATCTTCTCCACTCCAGCCACATCTGACGTTCTCACAAATTTTTGCACCAACAATCACGATGATAGAGGTAGTACATATTAGGATTGCACTTGAATGGATGAGACAGCATCTTTTTTGGCCTTGATAACTGCTTCTTGATCTTCATCAACACTTGGATCTTTAGAGCATTCAAGGGGGCATAGTTGTAAAATCTTCTAGAAGGGGAGTTTTGCCATGCCCTCAGGCCTGGACTTCTTGGTCGTCATGCTCGAAGTGAAGTTCAGGCTTGCCAGCACTTAGGAGGGGTTCTGGAGTGTGTCCGAGCTTCACTTAGCTTTTCAATAGTTGCAGACTTACTAGATTCATCTACCTACCACTCTCCTATAGCTTCTTCATCTTTTAGTTTGAAGGCTTCCTCCACTCGAGCACATCTTTGGCTCGGGCCAACATGTTGGCAAAATCCCAAGGATACTTCTTCTCCAAGGTGAAAAGAAGATCATTCTTCTGTAGGCCACCTTTCAGTGCAGCCATAGCAATAGACTGGTCCAAATTTTGGACCGCCAAGGTAGTAGCATTAAAGCGGCTGATGTAAGCTTGGATGGACCTCCTTCCTTCTGCTTGATATTGATGAGGAAGTTTGAACCTCATCTCTGGCATCGACTGTTAATGAAATGAGCCATAAACTGATGGCTTAGCTGATCAAAAAAAAAAAAGATGGTACCCAATTTGAGGTCTGAGTACTAGTTTCTGACTGCTTCCTTCAAGATGGATAGAAAAGCTTGGCACAAAATAGCGTCAGACGTACCATGGAGGAGCATCATAGTTTTGATGGCCTCGAGGTAGTCAATTTGATTAGCAGTTCTATCATAACTTTCAAACTATGGGAGTTTAGAGTTCGACGGAATGAGCTCTTGCATGATGCAAGCAAAAATTGGTGGGTCAGTGTATTATGATGAGCGGGGGCAATGTGGCGGAGTTCCTCGATCCACTGGTTCATTTCTTGAAGCTTCTAGTTGAGAATATTATCTTGATCATGGATCTCAAAGTCTGGCTGGTTGGAGGGGTGTAGTGATTCCTCAGGAGTGGAATCATGATTAGAATAAGGGCTCTCCGCTCTTTATTTTCTCTTTCTAGGAGTCACTAGCTGACTTGCCCAAGTGGATCTTCCCTGCACCAGATCTCGGCATTCCGTTGAGGGTCTTTCCAGCTGAACTAGTGCTGGGGGCTGCTATAGTGCCTGCACTACTTTAGTGAGGCCTTTAACCTACTGCATCTGTAGGTTAAACTGCTCTAGATCCATCATAGCTGTTGGTGGAGGTTGAGGTGCTGGCGATGAGATCAGAGCAGGCTGATTTGGCTGAGATCTAATAGTAGAGGTAGTGGAAGCTTTCCTGGGTGGCATCTTACTAAAACATGAATGATTAGAATGAAGAAAAGTATAGAATTGGAGAGAAGAGGAAGAAGATGAACTCGACTTAGTACTTCTTTAAGAACAAGGGCTTAGATACCCTTCCTTTAGCATCAATCTTTTTGATATAAAAAATGGTGCTAACGCTGGAGTTTGCTGGAGCTAGAGAAGACGAGGTTGCCGATGAGACCTACAAAGCAAAATCTAGACTGGAGGTGGATGGCTATGATAGGACCCTCCGACGTCATGTTAGTTCTCTAGCCAACAAGAATGGAGTACTCAAAAAAATGTAGAGCAGAGAGGAGAGCTTAGTGCTTGGAGAAGAAAATGTATCTGAAGGATCTCTTATATAGGCGAAGCGCGTAATAGATTGATGATAACAGCCATAATCATCTGGTAGTGGGCCATTCGGGCCACATGGAGTTTGTTATAGGTTATTGGAATTGATTTGCTAGAGTTCGAATGTGAGGTTGGAGACTGTGCTTGAGGGTAGATTGTTCATACGGAACTCAAGATCGGACTAACTGAACCTGAAAGTTGGCTTCTAAGTTGTGGAGGATGGACCTGTAGTTAGTTGGAATCTATCCTTATCATGCTTGACAGTTTTGAGGAGCTTGACAATTGCCAAGGTCGACGGAGAGCAGGTATGAATGATCGAGCTAGAGATCAAAGAGTGGATTATGGTCACCGAGGGCCATAGTCAAAGTTTTTAGAGAAGTTCGGTCGGAAAGGTAGAAATTCGAGATTCATTGGTAGTTGGAGTACATCAAGACTCCTATTGGTATTGCTCTTATTGCTTCCTCAAGCACTAGAGCTCGCAGTCGACAAGATAGCTATTGCCTACTCCAGATTTGGAGATCAAGCTCACATTGATGATGGGGTCCTTTTACTTGTTCAAATACACTTGACTAATGTTCATGATGTAACCCAGCTAGGTCTATAGTTATCAGGAGGGAATAAAGGAATTTGACCACTCTCGGAGTTGACCACTGTTCATAGACTAGAGCAGAAGAATTTGGCTAGAAAGGAAGGTCTGAATGAAGCTCGGCTAGAGAGGAGTTTGGCTTGAAAGAAATTCAGCCAGTTGGAGTCCTTAATATGCAATCGGTGAGATACACTGCCTATAATGGAGGAATTCGGCACCTTCAAGGTCTCTCATAAGCAAGATCAGATGGTACTAGGATTTAACACTTAGAACCCAAGAATCTGTCTTGAGCCAAAGGGCGGCATCAGTTGAATGGCAATTCACTATTCAAGTTCATCCTGCTGAAGTCCTATTTTGCAGTCAGTAGGACGTTGATGATCATTATTAAGAAGATCGTTCGACATGCATGGATTGGAGGTCGTCCTTCCCAAGGTAGAGTATAGAAGAGCTACTTGGATGAAGTTCGGTCACAGTTATACTGAAACCAGACATCTACCGAACTTCAGCAGGAGCTATTTTATTTTCAAGAATCTCCAAGATACTGATCCACCAAACATACAAAAAAGGTATCTAGTAGTAGACCTCCTTGTATCAAGATCACCAGTATAGTTTGCATCTACAAACCCTTCTAGAGGACCTGAACCTCCAAATATCTTCATGATTTTTTTTTCAAATCCTCTCGACAGTCCAATAAATAACAAATCATGTTCCCTGTAGATATCTCAATATCTACTTCAATGCTTTCCAGTGATCCTTCCCAGGGTTAACTATATGCCTACTAACTAAACTCACTGTGTGTGCTATATCTGGTCTACAGCATAACATGGTATGCATCACATTGCCTACAGCATTTGCATAAGGGACTCAATCTGTATACTCTCTCTCTTCTTCTGACTAGGGGCTTTAATACTTGGAGAGAGATATATAGCTCGATAATGGTGTCTCTATAGGTTTGGCCTTCATACCAAACCTCTCAAAAATTTTTGGGACATATCCTCCTTATGACAAATGGAGCACTCCTTTACATCCATCTCTATAAATCTTTATTCCAAGGATCTTCTTTGTTGGACCTAGATCCTTCATCTCAAATTTAGATGATAATGCTTCTTTCGGTCTTTTTCACAATCTTCATGCTTTTACTGGCTATAAGCATATCATCTATATACAATAGCAGATATAGGGCATCCTTATCATCTACATCCTTGACATAGACATAGCAATCATGTTCATATCTGCTAAATCTCAAACTCAAAATAAAACTATCAAATCTATGATATCACTGACGAAGGGATTGCTTCAGACGATATAGTGACCTCTTGAGTAAACATACCTTCTCCTCTTGTCCAATTTCAGGCTATTTCATGTGGATTCTTTCCTCTAAAGTTCTATGAAAGAAGGCTGTCTTCATGTCCATTTGTTCCTATTCCATATTATACCATGCCACTAACGATAGCTGAACATGATGAAAGTACGTCATACCATAGGAGAAAAAACCTCATTGTAATAAATCCTTTCTCTTTGTGAGTATTTCTTTGCTACTAACCTTGCTTTGAATCTGACACCATCTTATTCTGGAGGTACCTCCTTCTTGGTGAACACCCACTTCGAGCTAATAGGTAGAGCACCTTCTAGAAGATCCATCACCTGCCATGTTTGTTTCTTTTCCAACAATTCCATCTCTTCCATCATAGCCTACATCTATGAGTCATGGTCATCACTATTCATAGCCTCTACATAATTCTCTGGATCTCCATTAATAGTGATAAGAGCATAGGAGATAGCCTCATCAATGCCATATCTAATAGGTCTTCTAATAGTACATTGGGACTTGTGCAAAGTCACTCTCACTAGCACATTCCTCCAGCATGAAGTATGTGGCTCCTCCTACACCTTGACCTAAATAGTTGGCTCTCCATGCTGGTCTTGCATTTGAGTAAATATTGTCCTTTCTGCTCCACCTCAATAAAAAAATTCCTATAAGTTGATGTAGACTGCATATCATCTGCCTCTTATAGACCGCCACTATCTACCTTCATTTTTTTAGTTCCACCTATACTCCTAGACCTTTTCAAGATGCTCTTCTCATCAAAGATGACATCCTTGCTGATTACTGACTTCTGTACTTCAGGGTTCCATAAATAGGTATCCCTTAACTCCTTGTGGATACCCAATAAAGATCAACTTTTAAGATTTAATGTCCAACTTGCTCTTCTCGATTGCCTCCACATGAGCATAGACTAGGCAACCAAAGACTTTCAGGTGGCCAAGCTTTAATCTTCTTCCCACTTCAAATCTCCTCTAGAATGCCTCCATTCATCTTGCAGTGAGGGGACCTGCTGATAAGAAAACAAGATAATATTATTGCACCACCCCAAAAAGATTTTGAAAGTGATGATTGTAATCTCAAACTATACCAATTCTGCTAGGGGGTCATCTTCACTATGTAATGACAATGATGCAATTTTTCTTATAGTATTTTTTGAAGTCTAGGTTTGTATACTTTCCTCCATTATTTGACCTCAGACATTTTATCTGTCTTCCTAACTCCTCAACCTTAGCTCTTTAGGTTCGGAACCAGGCAAATGCTTCTGACTTTTTTTTAATCAGGTAGATCCACACCTTCCTTGAGTCATCAATGAAAGTGACAAAATACTTTACCCCATCTCTAATTGAAACAGGAGCCAATCCCCACACATCCGAGTGCACTAATTCTAACACTCCTTCACTACGCTTGAATCTGGTGGCAAACTTCATCCTATGCTATTTGCCAAAGATATGTGGCTCACATAAATCAGTGCCCTCCTTTTTCAGGACTGGGATCATCCTTCTTTTGCTAAGTTCTGTGAGCCCTCGGTCACTCATTTGACCCATCCAATATAGCCATAGCCGACATAAAAGCTACTCCTTTGTTACTGCTAGCATCTTTGCACTATCATTTACAACTAAGCCCTCCATCCTATAAAGATTGTTGCTCCATCTTCTATCTCTCATCACTACTAAAGCTCTCTTGAAAATCTTCAAGCTTTTCACTCCTAGCCTGGCTACTAAAAGCATAATCCTGCTCCTCCAAGTAGCCTAAAGAAATCAGATTTTTCTTCAACTCTAGTAAATGCATGACATTAGATAATGTACGAATGATCCCATCATACATCCTCATCCTAATAGTGCCAACTCTAGCTACTTTGCATGGGTGATCATCTCCAAGGCTAACACTTCCACCATCAGTCTTCTAGTTGGTAGCGAGCCATTCCCGATGAGAAGTATAGTAGTGTGAGCATGCTGAATCAAATGTCCATGAAGTATTGCACTCTGTGGACTGATCTGATACAACTAGCAGATCTTCTCCACTGCTCACCAAAGCTGTATCATCACTCTTACTAGCCTTTCCTTTTTTTGACTTTAAGAGGGGATAATTTTTCAAGTGTCCAGGCTAATGATACTTATAGCATTTAAATACCTTCTTTTAATCCTGAAATTTTGATCTGCCCTTGGATTTCTCCTTTGCCTTCTCAGTTGATCTTTCCTGCCTTTCATTTATTTATAGCCAAGACCTCAGACTTAGGGTCTTTCTTGCAGATCTTTTTTCTTTTCTCGTTTGATTCAAGCACACCAACAATCTCTTCATAGTTTATGATCTCCTTTCCATAAACTAAGGTTGTTATGAGACCATCATAAAAACTTGGAAGAGAAATAGTAATAATAGTGCCCAATCTTCCTCATCAATCTTCACATCCAAGTTCATCACCTCATAACACACCTGATTGAACTTCTGGATATGTGCAATAAAATCTCCACCTTCGGACATCCTCAGACTATAAAGCTACTTTTTCAACTATAGCTTATTAGTCATGCTCATTTTCATGTATGCATTGTCCAGTCTTGTCTAAAGCTCTTTTGCCATAGTCTCAATGCAAATCCTAGGCAGCACTTGATCGGCCAAGCACATTCTGATTGTACTAAAAGTAATCTCCTCCAACTCTTTCCAATCCTCAATACTGATCTTTTTTGGTCTCTCTCTTACCAAGATCTTGTAGATCCTCTATTGAACCAACAAGTCCTTTATCCTTTGCTATCATAGGATAAAGTTTTTCTTACTATCAAATTTCTCAAATCTACCTTGAATTTGCTTGATCTCATGACTATGATCAAGCCAAGAGCAAAACTCTAACACCCTTCTACGATCACACACCAACAAAACAATCCTTCAAACAAGATCTATATGCTTTAAGATTCTCATTCCAACCTTCTAATTCACCTCTCCTCCATGTAAGAACTCTCCACCATAATTAAGAGATAACTATGAAGAAAATAAGAATATTTTAGGATAAAATTTAGATCTTGAATGTAGAAACCCTAGGTATCTTTCTTTCTTCCATGTAACACCACTCTGATACCAGAAGTTGAAAATACATCCATCTCACAGACCAGCATGGCACTTGATGATTAGCCAACAACAAGAAAAGAACTCCTAGAATTAATGTAGAAGCACGATCAATGGATTCAAGAGAAAGGGAGTAGAAGAAATTTTAGTGGGAGAAAGGAGCTTTTATTGCAATGAATTCAATATTACATAAACCTTGACTTATATTTCGTATATATACTATACAATAGGGTCAAGCTCCAAGCTTAAAGAAAAACTCTCTAAATCCAAATAGACCCATGCATAAAACTAATCCTGCATCATTGAGCTAACCCAGTCTCAGACTGAGCTGGCTAACCTATGACTAGGTCGGCTCATAAAATCTCTGAGTCAACTAACCTGTGTGCTTGCTAGCAGTCCCGAAAATACTACTCTCTATTTGGATTTTCTTTGAGAGATAGCCAACTTAGTCCTGGACTAAGCCACCCCACCTTCCAACTTAGCTGATTCTGTCTTAGGATAAGCTCGGCTAAGTTTCTAAAGCTTTGCTATCTAGGCTGATTTCTTTTCTTGAACTTGTTCCCATCTTTCCATGATCTTTCTTTCCATGTTTCAAAGACATGGGATCACCACACCTGAGCTCACAGGCTTGCAGTAGTTTCACTGTAGGAGTAGGATGAATACTTAGATGAAATCTAGTGATCTTGATAGATAAGGTATAGTTCTATCATGAGGCTGAGTTCAGAAGACCATGGCCATAGTAGTGTGAATGATGGAAAGAAGTTTTTCTAAGATTTTTAGCATATGAACTAAGATTGAATATTACATGATAAGCGATGAGGTTTGATGAGTTTTATCTATGACCTCCATCTTGTTAGTACTCATGATAGAAGAATTGGATCACATGGTAACTGCACCTAGAGGTTCATTATTCAATTTTATTGGATTGCCATTACATATTGCTAGGTGTCACTAGTAGATTGTAAGATCAATAAGAATTATTTTGATGATCAAGTAAATCTTAATTGGATGAATTGAAAGAGTTTCAATCCATTGAAAGATGTTTCAATGGTATTGATGATGGAGATCACAATATATCTTACAATGAGACATAATTGAATCTATCGGATCACACAAACAAGGAATTTGGTCTAGGATTGATCAATTGGGCTTATGAAGTCCCAATTAGGTTTGGATTTGGTGAAATCCAGTTGGGTTTAGGAAACCATGCTAGCACATGGTTAAACCCAATTCCTCTTAGACTTGGGTTCCCTATTTGATAAGGTTTTGACCAAGTCAAATTGCATGCACATTTGGATAAGGATGAGTCATGCTTGACTTATTAGACGTGGAATACATTGTAAGAAAGAAGCCTCATTGGGCATGGACTCTTGGAGAGAAAGAGGTGCCAATTATTAGTGCCCCATCTCAATTAACATGAGAGAAAGGAGAGGGGGCGTGTGCCCCCTTTTGGATAAGATCCAGGGGTGCACGCCCATTGGATAAGAAGCCTTGGCATCTAGGGTTTTTATTATGTAGGGTGTGGTTTTTGTCTTCATGCAAAAAACTAGAAGAGGTGGCACCCCAATTATAAGAAGCAGAGTCCTTTTGCTTTAGTTCTTTGACCAGCAGTCAAAGGCTTAAAGCCCTAGGACTCTTCTTTCTCTTGTTTAAAATATAAGATCTCTTAAATCATGGGCGCTTATGAGATAAGGACTGAAACTAAAGGAACTTTTTGATTAGCCAGATCGGATTGGATCTGATGTAGTGGAATTTTGAAATTTTTGAATCCAATCTAGCATAAACTTCACAAATCAAATAGATAGATCTAGATATAATGGCAGAGGCATGCATAGGATATTAAAAATAACACCTGGTACTGGTCGACAAATTTCCTGCTTCGATGATCTAAATCCAATGCCAAGGTTTGCCTTCAAGCCGTGCACGCACTCAGCCTTTATTGGTATCCACTCGGGTTAGATCTAGACAACTTCTCCTTGTAGAATCTAATTTCAAAAAATCAAATTTGGATCTCCTTCTTCTAGCATCGATCAAATCGTCGGTAGCACTTCGATCGACAAATAATCGAAAGATCTCCTTCTTCTACTTGTGCGGATAGCACTTCGACTCTCGAATGCTCGATCGGCCCAACACTTGGGCATGGGAGAGAGAGGGAGAGACAAGATCTAAAGAGGAGGGAGGAGGCAAGGAGATGGTGGAGTAGGGCTTCGCACTTGGTCACTCGAATGGCCAAATCCTTTGGTCTAGTTTCTTATTTATGGAAAATAGGAGACCTAGAGTCCCAGGGCTTTAAGACTCTGACTGAATCAAAGTCCTTAAAGCAGAAGGACTCCTTATCATAATGTGGCACCCCTTCTCCATTTACGTGACATTTTGTCACACAAAACTTACATCTAGCATGCGCCACCTTATCCAGATAAGGTGGTTGGCACCCCAGATAATCTCTCCAATGAGTTTGTTTTAATTTAAATGCTTTTGACTTGTTCAAATGGTGTTTAAATGAAAACAAACTCAAAATCCCTTTTCCCCTTATATCATGTGGGTGCATGATAGGAAAGAAGTGGGAATGCGCCCCTAAGGTTCTCTCTCTAGAAAAGACAGTGCACGCCCCCAAGGAGAAAAATAGGGGGCATGCACTCCTTTTTCTTCTGCATAAGACCTAGTCAACAAGGGGGAGGCACCAACCAACACTTGGTGCCCCCTCATGCTAATCCCCTTAAGACATTAGGATAAAGTCCTAATCTAATTAGGACAAGCTCAAAGGAGGGTTTCTGGAGAAGCCAAATTCAATCTGCTTGAGTCCAAACTAATCAAAAAATCCAATGCAGTTAGGTTCAATCGTATGCTAGCATGATTTTCTTAAGCCTAATTGGATCAAATCCAAAATCAATCTGACTATGTGAGTTCAGTTGAAAACATCCAGAGCCAAACTCTTGTTTGTGTGATCCCATAGGTTCAATTCTATATGGTAATGGAATATGTCATGTGATCTCCATCATCGACATCATCGAAATACCTATCGATGGACTAGAAACTTTTTTTGATTTATCCAATTAGAATTATCGACCAATCAAGATAATTTTAATTGATTCCATAATCCACCAGTGAACACCTAGCAGTATATAGTGGCAATCAATCAGAACTGAATAGGAATCTCTCGGTGCAGCTATCGTGTGATTTGGTTCTTCAATCATGAGTCTTGAGAGGATCTAGGTTGAAGTTGACTCGTCAAACCCAATACCTATCATATGATTGAATCACTCAATTCGAGTCCGATGTGAACCCTAATAGAAACTTCTTTCTATTATTTCACACTGCCATGGCTATGGGCTTTAGGATTCAATCTCTTGATCACCATAAGACTACTCTTCCTCTACCGAGATTGATAGATCCTATCTTGATGCGATCCAATTCCTACAATGAACATGCTATAACCAACATACATCTCAGGATTCTAAATGGCTAGGAGATCAAGTTATGGTGTAGTCAAACTATAACTCCCTCAAGGTGAACTATCGATGCACCTTTGGTCAAAGATCCAAATACACAACTACAACAATGAGCAAGTCATCGATGAGAAGGTAGACTTCCTTATGATTACTCAAAGTTGATCATACTCAGTACGTTTATTCATAACAAGCACCTATACTCTTGCTCCGGTATCTCCTCACTATAGATTCAAGATTCATCTATCTTAAGAAAGTGATCATATACCAATCTTCCAGATCGATCACCATCCTCATGATGATCCTACGATCAAAACTAGTTTATGAGTTAATTATGACAACACATGCCTCAAATTCTCAACACTTAAGAATACGTGTTATCATACCCGTTAACTCAATGGATAAATCACATACACAAAATACATAGATATGATTAAAATAATTAATCCAAAATTATTTTTTAATAAGTCAAAATTATAAATTATGCTCTTAGAAAGTATTACAAGTGTCGGCCAATCTGGCTTCTAGGGCATAAATCTAACAAACATCTACTTGACCTAAAGTCAATTGGGTACAAATCTAAGTTCCATCTTCTTAAGGTGGGACTTTTGTTGGCTTAAAGGCTTCAGATTCCATAATGCTAACTCTCTTCACCTTGACGTATCTTCTTGACACAAATGAAAACTTGAGTGCTTGATCTAAACTCTAGAACTATGTTTAGACCAGTATTGAAGGGAAATCCTGATTTCCGGTCCAGGTTCGTTCAGATCTGATCAGATCAAGAGATATATTTCAAAAAAAATTTTCTTGATCCCAATCAGATCTTGATATGTTTCAGATCTGATTCTTATTATTTTAATAAAATAAAATTAAAAGATAAATTAAATCAAATTTAATTTACCTGATCTGGGTAATCCTATTACCCTGTTGATGATCCTGTTTGCAGCGGAAGGTTCTGGATCTTAGCCACGCAAGCGCCTGGCCTCTACCGGTATCCACTCGGGTTGGATCTGGAGATCCTCTTCTTCTCTATCACACCTCCAAAAATTAGATCTGGATCTGATCTGGAGGATCTTCAAAACTCTTTTGAAGATGAGCAGTCGTCCTTTGCAGCAGCGCAGCCTTCTTATTTTTGATCGCCTTTCTTTGATCTGAATCGCACCAACCAAGGTCCAAAACTCCTTTTGGACGTGGAGAGCAAGGGGAGAAGAGACTATGGCATGGAGAAGGAGGGGAGAGGCAGCCTTGGGGCATGGAGAAACTATGATCTCATCATATCTCTATATCTCATACAATCTGAGTTGGGCGTACAGGGTCTTATTTATAGACTAGCTGTGATCCAACTCCTCTTCTTCCCAACCAATCACAACCCTTTGTGAAATCAGATCTAAATCTGATTGGTGGGAATAGAGTCCCCTGGATTCCTCCTTAGAGGGTGCCTAAGACCAGTCAAAGTTGGTTCTTAGAAGAACTCTAATTGGAATCCAAAAAGGAGATGGAGTCCTTGTCCAACAAGGACTCCTAGGCGCCTCCAACTTGGGCACACGCCTAGGGTGGCGTGCGCCCTTCTCCTTGCCAGGTTCTGGCAGGGGGACAGGCCCCCACCAGCTCTCCAATAGGTGCATGACATGTGGTCAAAAGTCAAAGTGTCAATGGTCAACGTTTGACCAGTCAAAGGTAGACTTTTGACCAAAGTCAAAGAACAAGAAATGGCAGGTGACCAAAAATGGCAGGTAGTGTCTTACAAATAAGACAACCTTTTCTGACTTGGACAACCTCCTATCAGACCATATGAAGGCCTCTGTTTGAGCACAAACTCCTTTGGCTCAGACAGGACAACTTATTTATGATAGCAAAAGAAGAACGTTAGGTTCAATCGAGTGCTAGCACGATTTCCTTGAACCTAATTGAATCTCATTCAGATCAATTGAACTAGATCAGTTCAATTGATGATCACCAGATTCAAACCCTTGTTTGTGTGACCCAGTTAGGTTCAGTTCTGTATGGTAATGGGATATGTCATGATCTCTATCATCGACATCATCGAAACTCCTTTCGATGGATCAGAACTCTTCTGATTCGAACAGCTAGAATGATCGATCATCTAAATCATTCTAATTGCTCCCAAAATCCACCAGTGACACCTAGCAGTATATGGTGGCAACCCATCAGAGCTGAATGCGAACCTCTTGGTGCAGCTACCTGTGTGATTCAGTTCTTCTATCTTGAGCCCCGATCAGATTAGGGTTAAGGTGAACTCGTCAAACCCTAGTCTCTGTCATATGATGTAATCATTCGATTCGAGTCCAATGTGAAAATCTAAATAGAAACTCTTTCTATTATTTCACTCTACCATGGCCATGGATTTCTGGACTTGATTCTCATGATCATCATAGGGCTACTCCTCTACCACCGAGGTAGATAGATTCCATCTTGATGCAATCCAGTTCCTACAATGAACATGTCATAGCCAACATACACCTCAGGGTTCCATATGGCTAGGAGACCGAGTAATGGTGTAGTCAAACTATAACACCCTCAAGGTGAACTGCCGATGCATCTCAGGTCAAAGAACCAGACACACTACTGCAGCATCGAGTCAGTCATTGACGAGAAGGTAGACTCCCTAATGACTACTCGAGGTGGTCACGCTCAGTGCCCTCGTTCTCTAACGAGTACCTGTACTCTCGCTCCGGTGTCTCCACACCGTAGACTCAAGACTCATCTACTAAAGAGAAGCGATTGTACACCAACCTTCCGGATCAATCACCATCCTCGTGATGATCCTATGGTCAGGAGCAATTTATGAGTTAATAATGATTATTCATGTCTTAAATTTTCAACTCTTGAAAATATGAATTATCATTACCATTAACTCAAAGGATGTATCACAGACACTAAATACACATATGTGATAGAAAATAACCCATTTATTGATTTTAGTCAAAATTATAATTTTGCCCCTAGAAGTGTATTACAAGTGTCAGCCAATTCTGGCTTCTAGGGCACATATATCTAACAATCTCCCACTTGTCCTAAAGCCAATTGGCTACAAGTCTAAGTCCCATCTTCTCAAGGTGGGCTTCGATCTTCTGCTGGCCCAACGGCTTTGTAAGTGGGTCTGCCACATTATCTGTGGAGTTGACTCTCTTGACCTCGACGTAACCCTTCTCGAGGTAATCGTGGATGAGGTGGTATCAGTTTGCTTGGAACTCTTCCAGCTGACAGCTTCCACCATTGCACACAAACAGACTCCCAGATGTCGACTTTCGATCATCTATATCGGACATGAAATCCGAGTCTGTGTATCCCTGGACTTGGAGTTCTCCATTACCAAAGACCAACATCATATCCTTAGTTCTTCTCAAGTACTTAAGGATACATTTCACAGAAGTCCAGTGTTCTTCACCTGGATTTGACTGATATCTGCTTGTGACACTCACAGCATGGGCTATATCAGGTCGTGTACATAGCATGGCATACATGAGGCTCCCTATTGCAGAAGCATAAGGGATCTTGCTCATGCGTTCTATTTCCTCAGGTGTGCTGGGGCACATCTTCTTGGAAAGATGAATACCATGTCTGAAGGGTATT